>JARQOD010006036.1:34858-44961 GCA_033576555.1 Oophaga sylvatica | reverse complement strand
CGTGCCAGGCCCTGTGCCCGGGATGCAGGCTGGCCTGGATGCACTGCCCCTGATGCCAGGCTGTTAATTAGGCGTGCCCTGGAGCCAGGCGTGCCTTGGGGCGTGCCCTGGATGCCAGGGTGCCCTTTTTCAGGCTTGCCGATCCAGGTTTTCCGGATGTCGGGCTGTCCCGGTGCCTTTGCCGATCCCCAGGCTGGGGCCCCGGTTCGGGGCTGTCCCCTGGATGCCAGGGCTGTTTTGACCAGGTGTCCCTGGATTCAGGCTGTCAGTTTTTGGGGTTTCCCCCCAAGGGTTCCCTGGAAAGGGCTGAGCCCCCTTGATTCAGGCGGGTGGGGCCCCCTGGATCGGTTTTGGCCCTGGATTTCAGGCTGTGCCCTAGCCAGCTGTTTGATGCCGGGTGTGCCCGATTAGGCTGTGCCCGGGATGCAGGCTGTGCCTGATGCCGCGTGCCCTGGTTCGGGCTTTTTGCCCGGGATTTCCCAGGCTGTGCTCAGTTCCAGGCTTTTTCCCTGGATTCACTGTGCCGGGGATGTCAGGCTGTGCCCGATGCCAGGCTGTCCCCTTTTGCGGGGCGGGGGCCCCCTGGATGCCAGGCTGTTCAATGCCGGCTTTTTTTGGGGGGCCCCTGGGATCCACTGTGCCCGGTTGGGGCTTGCCCTATATGGGCGGGATGCCACTGTCCGATGTCAGGCTGTTTTTTATCAGGCTTGCCCCTATTCAGGCTGTCCCTTTTGGGCCCAGGCTGTGACCTGGATTCGGCTGTCCCTGTTTCCCAGGTGTGCCTGATGAGGCTTTCCCGGATGAAAAAGGGGCTTCCTGATCCGGCTTTGCCCTGGAGTCAGGCTTTTCCCTGGAGCCAGGTGTGTCCCGATGCCGGGCTTGCCCTGATGCAGGTTTCCCCTTGGATTCGGGCTGTGCCCGACCCGGGTGTGCGTTTTTCAGGCTGTGCCCGGGAGAGGCTGTGCCGTGCAGGCTGTGCCCTGGACCCCCGGCTGTGCCTGTGCGGGGCTGTCCTAAAATTCAGGTTTCCTTTTTTCAGGCTGTCCGGGATGCCACTGTCCCCGGGATGCCAGCTTCCGGATTCAGGGCTGTCCCGGTAGCGGCGGTGCCCTGATGCGGGGGTTCCCGGGAGCGGGCTGTTCCAGATGCCGGGCGTCCTGGATGCAGGTGTCCCCTATCCCGGCCCCCGATGCAGGCTGTCCCTGGTTTCAGGCTGTCCTGATGCAGGCCCTTTTCACGGGCCCTTTGATTCCCGGGCATGGGGCCCTGGAGTCGGCTGTGCCCGGGGTGCCAGGCTGTTCAGATGCCAGGCGTGCCCTGGTTTCCCAGGTTTGGGGGTGGTTGCCAGGCTGTCCCCTGGATTGGGGCGGCCTGTTTCAGGCTGGCCCCGGGTTTCAGGCTTTTCCTGGATGTCAGGGGCTGGTTTGTGCCAGCTGTGCCCTGGATGCCAGGCTGTCCCTTTATTCGGCTGTCCCTGTTGCCAGGCTTGTCCCTGATGCCACTGTCCCCTGATGCAGGCTGTGCCCTGGATTCCAGGGCTGTGCCAATCCAGGCTGTCCCTAAAGGGGTGTGCCCGGGGGTTCAGGCTGTCCCCTGACCCCGCTGTTGGGGGATTCAGCTGTGCCCGGGATGCAGGTTCCAGGGAGCCACGGGCCCCGGGATGGGGCTGTCCCCTTTTTGGTTTTGGCCCCCTTGGTTTCCACTGTCCGATGCCGGCTGTCCCTGGTGTCAGCGTGCTGATGCCACGTGCCCTGGATGCCGGGGCCCCTTTTCCCCTGGAGGGTGGCTGGGGCTTGGATGCCGGGGCTTTTGTCTAGTTGGGCTGTGCCCTGGTTTTCCGGGCTGTCCCCTGGATGCCGGCTTCCCCTTTGTTTCCCAGGTGTGCCCTGGTTGTCGGGCCCTGTCCCCGGGGGATCCCCACTGGTGCCCTGATGCCAGGCTGTCCCTGGTGTCGGGGCCCCCGGGTGCCCTAACCGGATGCCAGACGGTGCCCTGTTTGTAAAGGGCTGTGCCCAGATGCCGGGCTGTCCCCTGGAGCCGGCTGTCCCCGGGTTTAAAGGCTGTCCCCCTGGATGCCGGCTGCCCCTGGATGTCAGGCTTGCCCGGGGTTGCCACCTGTGCCCGATGTTGGCTGTCCCCCCGGGAAGTCAGGTTTTCCCCCTTTGATGAAGGCTGTCCCGGATGTTGGCTTTTCCCCGGGATGCCAGGCTGTGCCCGGAATGCCGGGCTGTGCCCGGGTTTCCGGGCCCTGTGCCTTTGGTTGAAAGGCTAGTCTGGATGCCAGGCGGTCCCTGGATGCCGGGCTTTTCCCCCTTTGTTGTCAGGTGGGCCCTTTGGGCCGGCTGTGCCTGGATGCAGGCTGTGCCCTGGTTGTGGGGGCTTTTGCCCTAGTTCCCAGGCTTTGCCCTGGAGTAAGGCTGTGCCTGGATGCCAAACTGTCCCTGTTTCCCGGGCTGTGCCTGGAGGGTCAGGCTGTCCCCTTTGGATGCCGGGCTGTCTAGATGAAGGTTTGGGGCCCTGGAGGGTCAGGCTGTGCCAGAGGGCCGGCTGGCCCTGGATAGGGGGGGCGGGTGCCCTTTTGGATCCCGGCTGTGCTCAGATCCCCAGGCTGGGGCCCTGGTTTCCCAAAGGGTTTGGGGGCCGGGGGGGTTTTTCAGGATGCCGGCTGCCCTGATTTATCGGGTGTCCCCTGGATTTCCAGGCTTTTCCCTGGATGAAAACCCAATGTGGCCCCGGGATGCCAGGCTGTCCCCTGGTTTCGGGCTTTTCCCCAGTGCCGGGCGGTGGCCCTGTATTTGTCGGGCCCTTTGCCCTGGATCCCCACTGTGCCCTGGATGCCGGGCCTGCCCCCCTTGGATGTAAGGGCTGTCCCCTGGTTCCCCAGGTGTCCCCTGGTTGTCAGGCTGTGCCCTGGATCCCCGGCGTGCCGGGATTAAGGCTGTGCCTGGACCCCCAGGTGTCCCCTGGATGCCACGTGGGGGCCCCGGGGATGCCAGGCTGTGCCCTGGATGTCAGGCTGTGCCCTGGATCCCCTGTCTGTGCCCTTTTGGGGTTCGGCTTTCCTAGATGCCAGGCTGTCCCCTGGTTTGGGGGGCCAAAAGGCTGTCCCCTGGGTAAAGCTGTGCAAGATGCCAGGCGGGTTGGATCGGTCCCCCCTTTTTGGCTTTTGCCCCGGGGTTCCGGTTTTGGGGGACCGGGGATGTCAGGGCCATGTGCCCCTTAAAACAAGGCAAAATGATAAATCAGGCTGTGCCTTGGATGCCGGGCTGTGGGACCTGTGGATTCAGGCTGCCCCCTGGATGCAGGCTGTGCTCAGATGCCAGGCTGTGCCCCTGGTTTCCGGCTGTGCCCGGGATGAGGCTGTGCTCAGTTACAGGCATCCCCGGGTTTTCCAGGCTGTCCTTGGATGCCGGGGCTGTGCCCGGGATGCCCAGGCTTTTTCCCGGGTTTTCCCAGCGGGCCCGGGTTTGGCAGGCTGTGCCTGGATGCCGGGTTTGTGTTGATGCCGGGCTTCCCCGGGATGTCAGGGGTCCCCTGGATGCCGGGCTGTGCCCGGGGTTGCCAGGCTTTTGCCCGGGTGTCGGCTTCCCTGGATGTCGGGGCTGTGCCCTTTGTTGCCTGGCTGTGCCCGGGATGTCGGGCTTTTGCCCTGGATGCCGGTGTGCTCAGATGCCAGGCTGTGCCCTGGATGTCGGCTGTGTTTTGTTTGCCAGGCTTTTCCTGGATGTCAGGCTGTGCCCTAGATGCCGGGGTTGGCCCGGGATGCCAGGCTTTGCCCTGTTGCCGGCTGTACGGGGCCAGGCTGTGCCCGGATGAAAGCTGTGCCCAGTTTGCCGGGCTGCCCCGGGAAGCCGGGGTTGTGCCCGGGATGAATTTTTGCCTTTGATGGGGCGGGGGCCCTGGGTGTCAGGCTGTCCCCTTTGGTTTCCCAGGCTGTTTCCAGAGGGCCGGGCTGTCCCCCCCTGGTTTCAGGCTGTGCCGAGGCCCCCTTTTGCCCGGGGGATGCCGGGCTGTGCCTTTGGAGGCCGGCCCTTTTGTTTTGGGCCCGGGCCCTGTCAGGCGGGGCCCTGGTGAAAGGCTGTGCCCGTTTTCCGGCCCCTGTCCCCTGGATGCCAAAGCTGTCCCAGATTCAGGCTTCCCTTGAATGTCAGGCTGTGGACGGGTTGAAACCCTATGTATTTTCCTTGATCCAGTTTTGGGCCCTGGTTTTCAGGTGTGCCCGGGTTTCCAGGCTGTGCCGGGATGCCAGGCTGTGCCGGGATGTCAGGCTGTGCCCTTTGAAAAAGGTGCCCCGGGATGTCAGGCTGCCCCCTTTGTTTCCCGGTGCCCTGGATGTCAGGCTGTGCCCTGTTTCAGGCTGTCCCGGGGGATGCCAAAGGCTGTGCCAGTTGCCGGCTGTCCCTGGGGGCCAGGCTGTGCCCTGTTTCCGGGCTTTTGCCTGGCCCCCAGGCTGTCCCCTGGATGCCAGGCTGTGTCGAGGGCCGGGGCTGTCCCCATTTGCCAGGCTGTGCCCGGGAGGTCGGGCTGTGCCTGGATTTTCAGGCATCCCCAATTTTCAGGTTTGTCCCCGGGTTATGTTTCGGTAACCGGGAGGGGGGGCCGGAAAAAGGCTTCCCGGACCCAGGGGGTTTTAAGTTTCCCAGGTCCCGGGAAACCAAACCAACTAGAGGGGGGGGGGGGGGGGGGGGGGGGGCGTTTTTTTGGCCTGCCCCTCGTCACACCCGGGAAAAATTTAAAACAACCTTTGGTTTGGGGGGAAATGGGGAAACCCTAACCCCGGCCCCGGAATCCAAAGGGAACTAGAAAGCCCCCAAAACCAGGGGTAATTTGGGAAAAGGAATTCCCGGGCACAGAAAAAAAATAGGGACGGGCCGGTTGGGGCCCAACTAAAAAATTAGAAAACCGGATAAAGGGCCCCACTGCATCCAAAAAACCGGGAAAGGGGCACACCCACCGGGGCCCGGGGCTTTGGAAAGGTTTTTTTTGGGTTCCAGTGTGGGCCCCCTAATCCCCCAAGAAGGTTTGGGCCCCCTTTGCTCATCCATTTTCGGTTGGGCCGTACTTCGGTCAAACCTGGCAACCAGGGGGGCCTATTTCGGGAACCCTGCTCCGGGGCATTACCCGGGTTTTTAAAACGTGTGGGGAAAGTTTCTCGGGGCCCGTGACTGGGCTTAGCCTTTTCTGGGAAACCGGCCCCGGGGGCCCGCCTCATTGGGGTTGGCCCCCAGGGACTCCCAATTTTCCAAAAATTCCAAGCTCGGGAATTGCCCAACCGGGCATCCCCAAAAGGGACCGAAACATAAACCGGGGCACGCCGGGATATGGCCCCACCCGGGACCCCAAGGGCCCCCTTCCTACACCCGGGGCCACCCTTTAAATAAAGGGCCCCAGGGGGAATTGGGCACAGCCGGGCATCCAGGGCACACCCTTTGGCCCAGGAAAACACCCCTGACCCCGGGGAAAAAGCCGGGGATCCGGGACAGTTTTCATCTGGGCAAATTTTTGGCATCCAGGGCACAGCGGGTTTTAAAGGGCACAGCCTGACATCCAGGGGCCACAGCCTGGAATCGGGGCACAGCCTGACACCCGGGGGACACCCGGGCTTCGGACCACCCCGGGCATCCGGGGGGCACAGCCTAAAATCGGGGAAACACCCCTTGGCATCTGGGCCAGCCTGACACCCAAGGGCAAGCGGGGAAATCCAGGGAAAATTACAGCCGGGGAACCCGGGGCCCCACCCCTAAATTTTAAAGGGAACGCCGGGCATTTTGGACCAGTTGGATCCGGGCACGGCCTAATCGGGGCCCACACCTAAAATTAAGGGAAACAGCCTGACACCAGGGCCACCCTGGCTTAAAGGGAACACCAAGGGGCATGACTTTTCCGGGGGCACGGCCTGACTTCAGGTCACAGCCTGGTTCCCAGGGAAATGCTGGATCCTGTGAAAAGCCGGGGCTTTCCAGGGCACACCCGGGCTTTCCGGGGGCACAGCCGGGTTTAAAAGGGTGTAATTTTAAGCCCCTGAATAGGTCAAAACCGGGAATTAAAGGGCACAGTTTGGCATCTGAGCACGTTTGGAAACCCAGGGAAAAGTTTGAACCCAGGGAACGGGCCGGGCATCCAGGGCACAGCCGGGCATCAGGGCAAACCCTGGATAAAAGGGACACGGGCCGGGCACCCAGGGACGGGCCGGGCACCCAAGGACACCTTCCGGGCACCCAGGGCACAGTGGCACCCGGGCACAGCCGGGATCCAGGGTTTTCAGCCTGAATCGGGTTTCACACCCTGGAACCCGGGGCACAGCCTGACATCCAGGGACAGCCGGGCATCAGGGCACACCCGGGCTTTCCGGGAAAAAGGGGTTTTTCCAGGGCACAGCCTGGCATCGGGGGCACATTGGGGCTTTCCAAGGGCACGGGCCCTGACATCCAGGGCCCAGCCTGTTTATCAGGGCACACCCTTTGGCATCGGGGCCCACACCCTTTTGGCATTAAACAAAGCCTGGACCCAGGGCACAGCCGGGAAATCTGACCCAACACCCTTTGGCACCCCGGAGCACAGCCTGACACCCAAAACGCCTGGGGGCTTCCAGGGCACAGCCTGGCATCTGAGCAAAAGCCTGACATCCAGGGCCCCACCCTGGCATTGAGTACAGCCTGGCATCAAGTGCACAGCCTGACATCCAGGGCACAGCCTAGCATCAGGGCACAGTGTGGCATCAGGGCACAGCCTGACATCCAGGGCACAGCTGGCATCCAGGGCACAGCTTGACATCCAGGGCACAGCCTGACATCCAGGGCAACCTGACATCATGGCTCACCTGGCATCTCAGGCACAGCCTGAATGCAGTCACTGAACAGGTCACAGCCTGACATCAGGGTCACAGCCTGGCATCCAGGGTCATCTGACATAGCACGCCTGGCATCCAAGGCACAGCCTGGCATCTTGGGATACAGCCTGACATCCAGGGTATAGCCTGGCATCAGGGCTAGCCTGGAATCGGAGCACAGTCTGGCATCCAGGGCACAGCCTGACATCCAGGGCATAGCCTGGCATCAGGGCACAGTGGCATCCAGGGCACAGCTTGACATCCAGGGCACAGCCTGGCATCTAGGGCACAGCCTGACATCAGGGCACGCTGGCATCCAGGCACCCTGACAACGAGGGCACAGCCTGAACCAGGCACAGCCTGGCATCCAGGGCACAACCTGGATTAGGGCACAGCTGCATCCAGGCACAGCCTGGCATCTAGTGCTAGCCTGACATCGAGGGCACAGCCTGGCATCCAGGGCACAGCCTTACATCCAGGGCACAGCCTGGCATCCACTGGCACAGCCTGGACATCCGGGCACGCCTTGAAACAGCCTGGCATTCCAGGGCACAGCCTGGCATACTAGGGCACAGCCTGACATCCAGGGCACAGCTGGCATCTAGGGCACAGCCTGACATCCAGAGCACAGCTGCATCGGGCACAGCCTGTATCCAGGGCAAAGCCTGACATCCAGGGCAACCTGGCATCTAGGCACAGCTGACATCCAGGACACAGCCTGGCATCTAGGGCACAGCCTGACATACAGGGCACAGCCTGGCACCAGAGCACAGCCTGACATACAGAGAACAGCCTGGCATCCAGGCACAGACTGGCATCCTAGGGCACAACTGAATCCAGGGCACAGCCTGACATCAGGTCACAGTCTGGCATCCAGGGCACAGCCTGATACAGGGCCACAGCCTTACATCCAGGGCACAGCCTGGCATCCATGCACACCTGACATCCGGGCACAGCCGACTTCCAGGGCACAGATGGCATCTAGGGCACAGCCTGACATCCAGGGCACAGCCTGACATCCAGGGAACAGCCTGGCATCTGAGCACAGCCTGGAATCCAGGGCACAGCTGACATCCAGGGCACAGCCTGGCATCTAGGACACGCCTGGCATACAGGGCACGCCGACTCAGGGCACAGCCTGGCATCCAGGACACAGGCTGGCATCTAGGGCACAGCCTGACATCCAGGGTACAGCCTGGCATCCAGGGCACAGCCTGATATCAGGGCTCAGCCTTACATCCAGGGCACAGCCTGGCATCCACTGCACAGCCTGACATCCAGGGCACAGCCTGGCATCTGAGCACAGCCTGGCATCCAGGGCACAGCCTGACATCCAGGGCACAGCCTGGCATCTAGGGCACAGCCTGACATCCAGGGCACAGCCTGACATCCAGGGAACAGCCTGGCATCTGGCATCCAGGGCACAGCCTGACATCCAGGTCACAGCCTGGCATCTAGGGCACAGCCTGGCATCCAGGGCACAGCCTGGCATCTAGGGACAGCCTGACAACCAGGGCACAGCCTGACATCCAGGGCACAGCCTGGCATCTAGGGCACAGCCTGTCATCCAGGGCACAGCCTGGCATCCAGGGCACAGCCTGATATCAGGGCACAGCCTGACATCCAGGGACAGCCTGAATCAGGCACACCTGCTCCAGGTCACAGCCTGGCATCCAGGGCACAGCCTGGCATCTGGCACAGCCTGGCATCCAGGGCACAGCCTGGCATCCAGGGTACTACAGCCTGGCATCAGGTCACAGCCTGGCATCCAGGGACAGCCTGCATCTGAGCACAGCTGGCATCCAGGGCACAGCCTGACATCCAGGGCACAGCCTGGCATCCAGGGCACAGTCTGGCATCAGGCACAGCCTGACATCCAGGTACAGCCTGCTTTCAGGACAGCCTGACATCCAGGGCACAGCCTGGATCATCAGGTCACAGCCTGGCATCCAGGGCACAGCCTGACATCCAGGGCACAGCCTGGATCCAGGGTACATGCCTGGACATCCAGGGCACAGCCTGACATCCAGGCACAGCCTGGCATCAGGGCACAGCCTGAATCAGGGCACAGCCTGACATCCAGGGCACAGCCTGACACCAGGCACAGCCTGGCATCAGGGCACAGCCTGACATCCAGGGCACAGCCTGACATCAGGGCACAGCCTGGTATCAGGGCACAGCCTGGCATCCAGGTACAGCTGACATCCGGCACAGCCTGGCATCCAGGGCACAGCCGGGACATCCAGGGCACAGCCTGGCATCAGGGATACCAGGACAGCCTGGCATCAGGGCACAGCTGGCATCAGACAGCCTGCATCCAGGGCTACAGCCTGCATCTGAGCACAGCTTGGCATCCAGGGCACAGCCTGATATCAGGGCACAGCCTGCATCGACATGCTCCAGGGCACAGCCTGCATCTAGGGCACAGCCTGGCATCCAGGCACAGCTGACATCCAGGGCTACAGCCTGGCATCAGGGACAGCCTGGACATCCAGGGCACAGCCTGACATCAGGCACAGCCTGGCATCCAGGGACAACAGCCTGACATCCAGGGCACAGCCTGGACATCAGGCACAGCCTGGCATCCAGGCATACAGCCTGACATCAGGTCACAGCCTGGCATCAGGGCACAGCCTGACATCCATTGCACAGCTTGGCATCAAGGCACAGCCTGACATCAGGGCACAGCCTGACATCCAGGTCACAGCCTGGCATCAGGGCACAGCCTGACATCCAGGGCACAGCCTGACATCCAGGTCAACCATCAGCCATGACATCTAGGCACAGCCTGACATCCAGGGCAGCCTGACATCTAGGCACAGCCTGGCATCCAGGGCACAGCCTGATATCAGGGCACAGCCTGGCATCCAGGGCACAGCCTGGCATCTGAGACAGCCTGGCATCCAGGGCACAGCCTGCATCTGAGCACAGCCTGGCATCCAGGGCACAGCCTGACATCCAGGGCACAGCCTGGCATCAGGGTACAGTTTGGCATCCAGGGCACAGCCTGACATCCAGGGCACAGCCTGGAATCTAGGGCACAGCCTGACATCCAGGTCACAGCCTGGTATCCAGGGTACATACAGCCTGACATCAGGTCACAGCCTGGCATCCAGGGTACAGCCTGACATCTGAGCACAGTTTGGCATCAAGGGCACAGCCTGATATCAGGGCACAGCCTGACATCCAGGGCACAGCCTGGCATCAAGGACACAGCCTGACATCCAGGGCACAGCCTGACATCAGGTCAAAGCCTGGCATCCAGGGCACAGCC
>JARQOD010006036.1:23869-34758 GCA_033576555.1 Oophaga sylvatica | reverse complement strand
GACACTCAGGGACAGCCTGACATCCAGGGCACAGCCTGGCATCAGGCACAGCCTGGCATCCAGGGCACAGCATAGGCACAGCCTGGCATCCAGGGCACAGCCTGACATCCAGGGCACAGCCTGGCATCTGAGGCACAGCCTGACATCCCAGGGTCACAGCCTGCATCCAGCACAGCCTGGCATCTAGGGCACAGCCTGGCATCCAGGGCACAGCCTGGCATCAGTGGCACAAGCCTGACATCCAGGGCACAGCCTGCATCTAGGGCACAGCCTGACAACCAGGGCACAGCCTGAGCATCCAGGTCACAGCCTGGCATCCAGGGCAACAGCCTGACATCAGGCACAGCCTGGCATCCAGGGCACAGCCTGACATCTGAGCACAGCTGGCATCAGGGCACAGCCTGACATCAGGGCACAGCCTGACATCCAGGGCACAGCCTGGCATCAGGACACAGCCTGCATCCAGGCACACCTGCATCTAGGCACAGCCGGCATCCAGGGCACAGCCTGACATCCAGGACAGCCTGGCATCTAGGGCACAGCCTGGCATCCAGGGCACAGCCTGCATCATGCACAGCCTGACAACCAGGGCACAGCCTGGCATCCAGGGCACAGCCTGACATCCAGGGCATCAGCCTGGCATCAGGGCACAGTGTGGCATCCAGGGCACAGCCTGACATCCAGGTCACAGCCTGGCATCTAGGGCACAGCCTGACATCCAGGGCACAGCCTGGCATCTAGGGCACAGCCTGACAACCAGGGCACAGCCTGACATCCAGGCACAGCCTGGCATCTAGGGCACAGCCTGTCATCCAGGGCACAGCCTGGCATCCAGGGCACAGCCTGATATCAGGGCACAGCCTGCATCCAGGGTACAGCCTGGCATCCAGGGCACAGCCTGGCATCCAGGAGCACAGCCGGCATCCAGGGCACAGCCTGGCATCTGAGCACAGCCTGGCATCCAGGGCACAGCCTGATATCCAGGGCACAGCCTGGCATCAGGGCACAGCCTGACATCCAGGGCACAGCCTGCATCTAGGGCACAGCCTGGCATCCAGGGCACAGCCTGACATCCAGGGCACAGCCTGGCATCAGGGCACAGCTGAGCATCCAGGCACAGCCTGACATCCAGGTCACAGCCTGGCATCAGGGCACAGCCTGACATCCAGCACAGCCTGACATCCAGGGCACAGCCTGACATCCAGGGCACAGCCTGGCATCTAGGCACAGCTTCATCCAGGCCAGCCTGGCATCCAGGGCACAGACTGACATCAGGGCACAGCCTGGCATCCAGGGCACAGCCTGGCATCAGGGCACAGCCTGACATCCAGGGCACAGCCTGACATCAGGGTCAAGCCTGGCATCCAGGGCACAGCCTGACATCTGAGCACAGCCTGGCATCCAGGGCACAGCCTGACATCCAGGGCACAGCCTGGCATCTAGGGCACAGCCTGACATCAGGGCACAGCCTGGCATCCAGGCACAGCCTGACACCAGGCACAGCCTGGCATCCAGGGCACAGCCTGACATCACCAGGACCCAGGCATGCCTGGCATCAGGGCACAGCTGACATCCAGGGCACAGCCTGACATCCAGGTCACAGCCTGGCATCTAGGGCACAGCCTGACATCCAGGGCACAGCCTGGCATCTAGGGCACAGCCTGACATCCAGGGCACAGCTGACATCCAGGGCACAGCCTGGCATCCTAGGCACAGCCTGCATCCAGGGCACAGCCTGACATCCAGGGCACAGCCTGCATCAGGGCACAGCCTTACATCCAGGCACAGCCTGGCATCCATGAACAGCCTGACATCCAGGGCACAGCCTGGCATCTGAGCACAGCCTGGCATCCAGGGCACAGTCTGGCATCTAGGGCACAGCCTGACATCCAGGGCACAGCCTGGCATCTAGGCACAGCCTGACATCCAGGCACAGCCTGGCATCCGAGCACAGCCTGGCATCCAGGGCAAAGCCTGACATCCAGGGCACAATCCTGGCATCTAGGCACAGCCTGACATCCAGGGCACAGCCCGGCATCTAGGGCACAGCCTGACATACAGGGCACAGCCTGGCATCTAGGGCACAGCCTGACATCAGGGCAGCCTGCATCCAGTGCACACTGGCATCAGGGCACAGCCTGGCATCAGGGCACAGCCTGACATCCAGGGCACAGCCTGACATCAGGCACAGCTGGCATCCAGGGCACAGCCTGACATCCAGGGCACAGCCTGGCATCTAGGGCACAGCTTGACATCCAGGGCACAGCCTGGCATCCAGGCACAGCCTGCATCTAGGGCACAGCCTGACATACAGGGCACAGCTGGCATCAGGGCACAGCCTGACATCCAGGGCACAGCCTGGCATCAGGGCACATTGTGGCATCCAGGGCACAGCCTGACATCCAGGGCACAGCCTGATATCAGGGCACAGCCTGGCATCCAGGCACAGCCTGGCATCAGGGCACAGCCTGACATCCAGGGCACAGCCTGCATCAGGCACAGCCTGACACCAGGGCACAGCCCGGCATCAGGGCACAGCTGACATCAGGGACAGCCTGGATCAGGACAGTGCATCAGGCACAGCTGCATCCAGGCACAGCTGCATCAGCACAGCTCATCAGGGCAGCTGCATCAGGGACAGCTGCACCAGGCACAGCTGCATCAGGCACAGCCTGAATCAGGCACAGCCTGCATCAGGCACAGCCTGCATCCAGGACAGCTGGCATCGGGCACAGCTGATCAGGGCACAGCCTGAATCCAGGCACAGCTGGCATCTGGCACAGCTGCATCAGGGCACAGCCTGCATCCGGCACAGCCTGGCATCAGGGCACGCCTGCATCCGGGCACAGCCTGCATCCAGGGCAGCCTGGCATCAGGGCACAGCCTGGATCAGGCACAGCTGACATCCAGGGCACAGCTGCATCGGCACAGCCTGCATCCGGCACAGCTGCATCGGCACAGCTGCACAGGGCACAGCCTGAATCCAGGGCACAGCCTGGCATCGGGCACAGCTGCATCAGGGCACAGCCTGCATCCAGGGCACAGCCTGCATCCAGGGCACAGCTGGCATCAGGGACAGTGGCATCCAGGCACAGCCTGACATCAGGGCACACTGGACAGCCTGACATCAGGGCACAGCCTGCATCAGGACAGCCTGACATAGGCACAGCTGCATCCAGGGCACAGCCTGAATCAGGGCAAGCCTGACATCAGGGCACAGTACTAGACATCCCAGGCACAGCCTGGCATCAGGCACAGCTGGCATCAGGGCACAGCCTGACAATCAGGCAGCTGCATTGGCACAGCTGCATCCAGGGCACAGCCTGGCATCTAGGGCACAGCCTGACATCCAGGCACAGCCTGCATCCAGGCACAGCCTGCAAGGACAGGGCATCTGAGCACAGCTGGCATCCAGGGCACAGCCTGACATCCAGGGCACAGCCTGGCATCCAGGCACAGCTGCATCCAGCACAGCCTGGCATCAGGGCACAGCCTGCATCTAGGCACAGCCTGACATCCAGGCACAGCCTGACATCCAGGGCACAGCCTGGCATCAGGGCACAGCTGACTTCAGGGCACAGCGCGCATCAGGGCACAGCCTGACATCAGGGCACAGCCTGGCATCCAGGGCACAGCCTGACATCAGGGCACAGCCTGATCAGGGCAAGCCTGGCATCAGAGCACAGCCTGACATCCAGGCACAGCCTGGCATCAGGCACACTGGCATCCAGGCACGCCTGACATCCAGGCACAGCCTGGCATCAGGCACGCCTGCATCTAGCACAGCTGACATCCAGGGCACAGCCTGGCATCTAGGCACAGCCTGGCATCCAGGCACAGCCTGACATCCAGGCACAGCCTGGCATCAGGGCACAGCCTGCATCCGAGGCACA
The DNA here is from genome assembly GCA_033576555.1 of Oophaga sylvatica. NCBI lineage: Eukaryota > Metazoa > Chordata > Amphibia > Anura > Dendrobatidae > Oophaga > Oophaga sylvatica. Next base: position 30,865 of record JARQOD010006036.1, on the reverse strand, counting down.
GCCTGACATCCAGGGCACAGCCTGGCATCTGAGCAACAGCCTGACATCAGGGCACAGCCTGGACATCCAGGGCACAGCCTGGCATCAGGCACAGCTGGCATCTCAGGGCACAGCCTGACATCCAGGGCACAGCCTGGCATCGCAAGGCACAGCCTCCTGACTATCCAGGGCACAGCCTGGCATCCAGGGCACAGCCTGGCATCTAGGGCACAGCCTGCATCCAGGGCACAGCCTGGCATCTAGGCACAGCCTGGCATCCAGGGCACAGCCTGACATCCAGGCACAGCCTGACATCAGGCACAGCCTGGCATCAGGGCACAGCTGACATCCAGGGCACAGCCTGGCATCTAGGCACAGCCTGGCATCCAGGGCACAGCCTGACATCCAGGGCACAGCCGCTAGGCATCAGGGCACATGTGGCATCCAACCAGGCACAAGCCGACATCCAGGGCACAGCCTGGCATCATGGGCACAGCCTGGCATCCAGGGCACAGCCTGGCATCCAGGCATCAGCCTGCATCCAGGGCACAGTGGCATCAGGCACAGCCTGACATCCAGGCACAGCCTGGCATCTAGGGCACAGCCTGACATCCAGGGCACAGCCTGCATCCAGGGCACAGCTGGCATCTAGGGCACAGCCTGACATCACAGGGCACAGCTGCATCCAGGGCACAGCCTGACATCAGGGCACAGCCTGGCATCAGGGCACAGCCTGACATCCAGGCACAGCCTGGCATCCAGGCACAGCCTGACATCAGGGCACAGCCTGGCATCCTAGGCACAGCCTGCAATCGGCACAGCCTGATCCAGGGCACAGCTGGCATCTGGACAGCCGATCCAGGGCACAGCCCATAGCCTGGCATCCAGGGCACAGCTGCATCCAGGGCACAGCCTGGCATCCAGGGCACAGCCTGGCATCTAGGCACAGCCTGACATCAGCCTGACTCAGGCACAGCTGCATCCAGGGCACGCCTGGCACTGGCACAGCCTGGCATCCAGGGCACAGCTGGCATTAGGGCCAGCCTGCATCAGGGCACAGCCTGGCATCAGGCACAGCCTGACATCAGGCACAGCCTGGCATTGAGCACAGCCTGATCAGGCACAGCCTGCATCCAGGGCACAGCCTGGCATCTAGGGCACAGCCTGACATCCAGGGCACAGCCTGATCGGGCACAGCCTGGCATCCAGGGCACAGCTGGCATCGGGCACAGCCTGCATCCAGGGCACAGCCTGACTATCAGGGCACAGCTGGCATCACAGTGACACAGCAGCCTGATCAGGGCACAGCCTGGCATCCAGGGCACAGCCTGCATCCAGGGCACAGCCTGATTCAGGACAGCCTCATCCAGGCTCGTGCATCCAGGGCACAGCCTGCATCCAGGCACAGCCTGCATCCAGGGCACAGCCTGGATCCAGGCACAGCCTGCATCCAGGGCACAGCCTGACATCAGGGCACAGCCTGGCATCTAGGGCACAGCCTGACATCCAGGGCACAGCCTGCATCCAGGGCACAGCTGGCATCAGGGCACAGCCTGGACATCCAGGGCACAGCCTGCATCAGGGACAGTGGCATCAGGGCACAGCTGACATCCAGGGCACAGCCTGGATTAGGGCACAGCTGACATCCAGGCACAGCCTGACATCAGGCACAGCCTGGCATCCAGGGCACAGCTGGCATCAGGCACAGCCTGCATCAGGGCAAGCCTGCATTAGGCACAGCCTGCATCAGGGCACAGCTGGCATCCAGGGCACAGCCTGCATCAGGGCAAGCTGACATCAGGGCACAGCCTGCATCCAGGGCACAGCCTGCAATGGCACAGCCTGCATCCAGGGCACAGCTGGCATCAGGGCACAGCCTGATCATCAGGGCAAGCCTGCATCCGGCACAGCCTGGCATCAGGGCACAGCCTGAATCAGGGCACAGCTGCATCCAGGGCACAGCCTGGATCAGGCACGCTGCATCCAGGCACAGCTGCATCCAGGACAGCCTGGCATCAGGGCACAGCCTGGCATCTAGGGCCTGGCATCTAGGGCACAGCTTGACATCCAGGGCACAGCCTGTAATGTATGTGGTACAGTTCATATAGCGTCTTGTGCTTGGGTGCGATGAAAATACTTGAGACACAGGTTGATAAAGAAAGTCTTGTATTGCTTCATACAATTTGGCAAAAATAAACACACAGGTTGCAACACAGAAGCAGGAGACACAGCAGGCCAGAGAAATCTAAGCTCAGCAATAACTCTCCACAACAGATTCAGATCTTCTTCTCTGTTACCGCAAGTCCATGCAAACGTGAGGCTCTCAAGAGCAGAGTTCAGAGTCCACAAGTGCTTCAGAGTTCCTCAGTAGGAATGGCTGGAGTACAAGGTCCAAGGCTTCAGGAGTCAGAACACAGGTTCACTGCAGGCTAGATTCTGAAGCACTGATTGCTCAGCTGTGGCTGTTTAAGAAGCAAACGGAGAGAATCAGGGTGGGAACATGCAAGCTGGAAAACTCCATTTTGACTGAGGGCAAGATAGCTGCAGCAAAACAGAAAGCAAAATGGCCGACGAACAAACTGAGTTTCAGAAACAGATACACAGAACCTTACATTACTCCCCCCTTAGGGACAACCTCCGGATGACCTCAGACCAGGCTTGTGTGGGTACCTCTGATGAAACTGACGGAGCAAGCGAGGAGCATTAACGTTATTGACTGGCTCCCATGAGTTGTCCTCCACTGGGTAGCCCTGCCATTTAATCAGATATTGTAACTGATTTCTATACAACCTGGAATCTAAAATCCTTTCCACCACAAATTCTTCCTGACCATCGACTAGCACTGGGTCAGGGCAAGGAGAGAGAACGTCCAGGAAACGTATTGGGTGTCGCAGCCTTTAGTAGGGATACATGAAAGACAGGGTGGATTCTCATAGTTCTGGGCAATTGAAGACGACAAGCAACGGCACTTATAATCTTACTGATTTTATAGGGTCCAATGTACTTATGTCCCAACTTAGACGATGGAATCCTTAACTTAAGATTTCTGGTTGACAGCCAGACCAGGTCTCCTACCTTAAAAGCTGGTGCAGGTTTACGAAATTTATCTGCTGCTTCTTGTACCTTTCCTGAGCCGATTCCAGATTCTCCTTTAGAAGATCCATATTCTTCTGTAAAGTCGTGACTCTTTCAGCCACTGCTGGCAAAGGCGTCTCTATGGGAAATCGTGGTAGAATGTTAGGATGATAACCTAGATTAGAGTAAAAAGGAGACTGTTTAGTGGAGGCACTCTGAGGTTGTTGTAGAGAACTCAGCAATGTAAGTAGATCCACCCAATCATCCTGTAGGTGGCAGATAAAGCAGCGGAGATACTGCTCCAGGGTTTGATTGGTTCGTTCGGTTTGTCCATTAGTCTGGGGATGAAAAGCAGAAGAAAGGTTTACTTTAATGTCCAATGCTGCACAGAAATTTTGCCAAAACCTAGAAGTGAATTGCACCCCTCGATCCGAAATAACCTCATCCGGTACTCCATGTAAACGAAACACATCTTTAATCATCAAATCTGATGTCTGTTTTGCAGTGGGTAAGACACAAGGGATAAAATGAGCTGCCTTTGTTAAACGGTCAACCACCACTAGAATAGTGTTCTTCCCTTGAGAGGTTGGTAATTCCACAATGAAGTCCATAGAAATGGATCCCCACGGGCGGGACGGGGTGGGAAGAGGCTGTAACAGACCAGTTGGTGAAGAGCGAGGTGTTTTGCATCTTGCACAAACCTCACACGAAGTGACATAGTCCAAAACATCCTTCCTACAAGTGGGCCACCAAAAGAAACGAGAAAGAAATTCCTGTGTCTTTAGAATTCCTCTATGCCCGGCTATTTTGGAATCGTGAATGAGTTGCAATACTCTCAATCTGACTGTTTCAGGTATATACAGACGTTGTCCCAGAATCCACACACCATTCTTAAAGACAAGACTTACGTCCCTTGGGGGTTGAGCCAACAAAGAATCCGCATGGTATGCTTCCTTGATGTCCTTAAGTAGGTCTTGATTATGAATCACTCCAGGAATCTAGAGTCAGGAAGAATAGTCTTAGGAGGAGTAATTGGACGTGTCTCTGCTGAGTAAATCCTAGAGAGTGCATCAGCCTTTCCATTGCGCGATCCTGGTCTATAAGAAATAATAAAATTAAATTGGTTTAAGAAAAGATTCCAGCGAGCCTGGCGAGGAGTCAGGCACTTAGCCGACCTGATAAACTCAAGATTACGATGGTCTGTCAGAACGACTATTTGCTGTGCAGCTCCTTGAAGAAGGTGTCTCCATTCTTTGAAGGCGGCAATAATGGCCAACAACTCTCTATTGCCCACATCGTAGTTCTCTCAGCCGAAGACAACTGCTGGGAAAAGAAGGCACAGGGATGCAAGACATTCTTCTCACCTGTTCTCTGAGAGAGTATAGCTCCCACGGCACAGTCTGAAGCATCCACCTCTATTATGAAGGCAAGCTCTGGGTTGGGATGTACTAGGATAGGTGCAGTGGTAAATTTATTTTTTAGACGGGAAAATGCTTCCTGGGCTTGGGGAGTCCAGGAGAAACTTAGACTCTTTCCGGGTAAGTTGGGTGATAGGTGACACTACCTCAGAGAAATTTCTAATGAAACGTCTATAGAAGTTGCAAACCCGATGAAGCGCTGTACCTCCTTCACATTTCTAGGACTTGGCCAATCATTGATGGCTTTGGTTTTACTTCCATCCATACTAATTCCTTGTGTAGACAGTACATACCCCAGAAATTGAATTTCGGTCTTATGGAATTCACACTTTTCAAGCTTGATGTAAAGATGATTTTGTCTTAGACGTTCCAAGACCATTCTCACATGTCCATGATGTTCCTCTGTGGAGTTAGAAAAAATTAAAATATCATCCAAATAAATTACCACAATGTATCTAGGAGATCCCTGAAGATGTCATTCACCAAGTGTTGGAAAGTGGCTGGGGCGGTACTCAGACCAAAAGGCATAACCAGATATTCAAAGTGTCCATAGCGTGACCTGAATGCAGTCTTCCATTCATCCCCAGGTCTAATACGGACTAAGTTATAGGCCCCACGAAGATCTAGTTTAGAAAAAATTTTGGCATGTCGCACTCTCTCCAATAACTCAGGGATTAAAGGCAATGGATAACGGTTTCTAATAGTAACCTTATTGAGTTCCCTATAGTCTACGCATGGTCTCAGGGATCCATCTTTCTTCTTTACAAAGAATATGGGTGCCCTGCAGGAGATGAAGAGGGGCGTATGAAGCCCTTGGCTAGATTTTCGTCTATGTACTCTTTTAAAGCCTTCAGCTCGGGCCCCGCCAGGGGGTAGATCTTACCAAAAGGTATCTCTGCTCCAGGCAATAATTCAATTGGACAATCATATGGACGGTGAGGAGGAAGCTGGTCAGCGTTCTTCTTGTCACATAAATCCACATAGTCCTGGTATACAGCTGGTAGTTCAGGGACTGACATGGTTCCTTTAGGAACAGAGCAAGCTGAAATTTTTGGACTCATCTGTTTCTCTGGAAAGTGTAATTCCTTGGTCTCCCAGTTAATGGTAGGATTCTGAGCCTGCAGCCATGGTAGCCCTAGAATAATGGGAAAGTGAGGAGAAGAGATAAGCATAAAGGACAGTTTCTCTTGATGATCTTTACCCATAAGAACCTTTAAAGGCTCTGTTTCCTGATCCACTGGTCCAGAGGTCAGCAGGGAACCATCCACAGTTTCCATCTGTACTGGAGTAGCCTTCTTCACTGAACGTATTCCCTGTTTTAGAGCAAAGGAGACATCCATAAAATTTCCACTTGCACCTGAGTCGATCATAGCAGAGCTAGACACCCAGGCTGAGTCAACCCAGAGTTTGATGGAAAGAAAACAGTGAGAATTGTTTTTCTTACAACTCAGCTGGGACACCGCTGAGGAAACTTGAAAGATGGCAGCATTTACACAGTCAACGTCCTCAGAGGTAACGGAGTTTAAGTCCGAGAAATCAAGATCTGTTGCTGCAGCTCTCTCTGGAGCCTGAGGCTCGGACCTGACAGATCCCTCTCGCAACACTCACAATGAATGAGTGCTGCAGTAGTCTTGCGAGAACGGCTGGGACAGTTAATAATAAAGTGCCCTGACTTACCACAATAAAACATAGATTCTCCTTAAAACGATGTTCCTTGCGTGCATCACTAACCCGTCGTAGTAAAGAGTCTACCTGCATGGGTTCAGGTTCAGGTTCCCGTGTAATCCTATTCAAAGGTTCCTTAGCTGGAGAGGAAGGTAGGAAAAGGTTAGTACGATTGCTTTCGAACCATCTCTCTTGCCTGCGTTCAGTTAAACGAGTATCAATACGGATGCAGTAGTTAATAAAGTCACCTAACGCAGTGGGAGGGTCGGCACGAGCAAGTTCATCCTTAATCAGTGGGGATAACCCCTTTCGAAAAATAGATTTTTTGGCGGAATTGTCCCAGGTGGTATCAAGGGCCCATCTCCTGAAATCCAAGGCATATTCAGCTACCGAGTGCTTACCTTGGCGCAAAGCTAACATGGCTGCTTCAGCTGTTGCACCTCGATTGGGGTCATCAAACACCTGCCCATGGCTGAAATAAAATCATCAAGGTGATTCAAACAATATCCTCAGTCTCAATCAGAGGGTTTGCCCATATCAAAGCCTTGTTGGTAAGCAACATAATTATAGTAAGCACCTTAGATCGTTCAGTAGGAAATTGTGAAGCATGTGCAGAAAAAAAAAGATTGCATTGATTAACAAATCCCTGAATTTTCACGTTCACCACCAAAACGAAAAGGGGGCAACTTGGGAATCCCAGAACTCGGGGCTACGGCAGGAGCCTGGACTCGCCCCTCTAGAACCTCAATCCTGGCTCGCAAATCCTGGGTAGTCTGTCCAACCACTTGCAAATTGTGATTATTTAGGTCCTGAAGATTTGTAAAACGGGTCTTTATATTCTGCAAATCTGCAAGGATAT
>JARQOD010006036.1:7361-23769 GCA_033576555.1 Oophaga sylvatica | reverse complement strand
GCTTGGCCTGGTGTCAGGCTGTGCCCTGGATGCCAGGCTGTGCCCTGGATGCCAGGCTGTGCCTGATGTCAGCTGTACACTGGATGTCAGGCTGTGTCCTTGATGCCGCTGTGACCTGATGTCAGGCTGTATGTACCCTGGATGCCAGCGTGCTCAGATGCCAGGCTGTGCCTGGATGTCAGGCTGTGTCTTGATGCCAGGCTGTACACTGATGTCAGGCGTGTCCTTGATGCCAGGCTGTGCCCTGGATGCCAGGCTGTGCCCTGGATGTCAGGCTGTACCCTGATATCAGGCTGTGCCCTGGATGCCAAGCTGTGCTCAGATGTCAGGCTGTACCCTGAATGCCAGGTTGTGACCTGATGTCAGGCTGTATGTACCCTAGATGCCAGGCTGTGCCTGGATGTCAGGCTGTGCCTGGATGCCAGGCTGTTCTCAGATGCCAGGCTGTGCCCTGGATACCAGCTGTGACCTGATGTCAGGCTGTGCCCTGGATGTCAGGCTGTGTCCTTGATGCCAGGCTGTGCCCTGGCTGTCAGGCTGTGTGCCCTGGATGTCAGGCTGTGCCCTGATACAGGCTGTGCCCTGGATGCCAAGCTGTGCTCAGATGTCAGGCTGTACCTTGAATGTCAGGCTGTGACCTGATGTCAGCTGTATGTACCGGATTCCAGCTTGGCCCTGGATGTCAGGCTGTGCCCTGGATGCCAGGCTGTGACCTGATGCAGTCTGTGCCTGGATGTCAGGCTGTGCCCTGGATGCCAAGCTGTGCTCAGATGTCAGGCTGTACCTTGGATGTCAGGCTGTGACCTGATGTCAGGCTGTATGTACCCTGGATTCCAGGCTTGGCCCTGGATGTCAGGCTGTGCCCTGGATGCCAGGCTGTGACCTGATGTCAGGCTTGGCCCTGGATGTCAGGCTGTGCCCTGATGCCAGGCTGTGCCCTGGATGCCAGGCTGTGCCCTGATGTCAGGCTGTACCTGGATGTCAGGCTGTGTCCTGATGCCAGGCTGTGACCTGATGTCAGGCTGTAGTACCCTGGATGCCAGGCTGTGCTCAGATGCCAGGCTGTGCCCTGGATGTCAGGCTGTGTCCTTGATGCCAGGCTGTACACTGGATGTCAGGCTGTGTCCTTGATGCCAGGCTGTGCCCTGGATGCCAGGCTGTGCCCTGGATGTCAGGCTGTACCCTGATATCAGGCTGTGCCCTGGATGCCAAGCTGTGCTCAGATGTCAGGCTGTACCCTGAATGCCAGGTTGTGACCTGATGTCAGGCTGTATGTACCCTAGATGCCAGGCTGTGCCCTGGATGTCAGGCTGTGCCCTGGATGCCAGGCTGTTCTCAGATGCCAGGCTGTGCCCTGGATACCAGGCTGTGACCTGATGTCAGGCTGTGCCCTGGATGTCAGGCTGTGTCCTTGATGCCAGGCTGTGCCCTGGCTGTCAGGCTGTGTGCCCTGGATGTCAGGCTGTGCCCTGATATCAGGCTGTGCCCTGGATGCCAAGCTGTGCTCAGATGTCAGGCTGTACCTTGAATGTCAGGCTGTGACCTGATGTCAGGCTGTATGTACCCTGGATTCCAGGCTTGGCCCTGGATGTCAGGCTGTGCCCTGGATGCCAGGCTGTGACCTGATGTCAGGCTGTGCCCTGGATGTCAGGCTGTGTCCTTGAAGCAAGGCTGTACAATGGATGTCAGGCTGTGTCCTTGATGCCAGACTGTGCCCTGGATGTCAGGCTGTGCCCTGATATCAGGCTGTGCCCTGGATGCCAAGCTGTGCTCAGATGTCAGACTGTACCCTGGATGCCAGGCTGTGACCTGATGTCAGGCTGTATGTACCGTGGATGCCAGGCTGTGCCCTGGATGCCAGGCTGTGCTCAGATGCCAGGCTGTGCCCTGGATGCCAGGCTGTGACCTGATGTCAGGCTGTGCCCTGGATGTCAGGCTGTGCCCTGATATCAGGCTGTGCTGTTATGTTTCGGTAACTGAGGAGTGCAGGTAAAAAAGGCAATACACCAGAGCAGTTGGAATCTATGAGATTGCAGTACCCTGACTAACCACCACAACTAGAGGCAGCCGTGGAGCGTTCCTACGTTGGTCCTAGACGCCTCGTCACAGCCTGAGAAACTAACTACACCTAAAGATAGAAATAGGAAAGCTATCTGCCCCGGAGCAGATCCCCAAAGAACATAGAAAGCCCCCAAACATGTAATGTCTGTTAGACAAGAAGAAATACTGACACAGACAGAAAATAGTATGAGCAAACGTTGGGGCCCAAACTAACTAAATAGAAAAGGATAGGAAGGGTACTCACTGCAATCCCAAAAAACCCTGCAAAGCACCAACTCTACTAACTTCAAAAACACCTGAGATCATACGACCTCTACCACCTAAATTAGTTCTCTGGTGTAACAAAATCAAAACAGCAGCCACTGAAGAAACTGGAAAAAGCAAAAGTACAAACATCAGTGGCTGAACTAAACTGAGAGGGCAAAAGCCCCCGGAGGGGACCCTGAAGGCCCCCACAGAAGTGCAGGACAAAATGCAAAAATAAAGCACAAAAACAAAAAGAAGAAAATGTCTTATCTGTTAGCAGGAGATGCAGACACGACACAGCAGGCTACAAGGGAAACAGGAATCATGGAGTAAGACCAGAACAATTGATCACCGGCAACCCTGATGGGAAAGCGACTCCCTTATATAAGACCAGTCAGTAACACCTGATTCCCACTCCTCACAATCTTCACTGGACAGTCCAGTACCGCTTGTAACCACCAGAGGGAGCCTCTGCTCAGAACTCATTTCAAGTCCATTCACAACAGTACCCCCCCCTTGAGGAGGGGTCACCGAACCCTCACTTGAGCAACCAGGTCGGTCAGGATGAGTTCTATGATACGCACGGATGAGTCTCCTAGCATGGATGTCCGAAGCAAACACCCAAGAATTGTCCTCCTGACCATAACCTCTCCACTTAACCAAATACTGGAGTTTCCGTCTAGAAAAACGAGAATTCAATATTTTCTCAACCACATACTCCAGATTGCCCTCAACCAAAACAGGGTCAGGAGGCACAGTAGTAGGAACCACTGGCTCAACAAACCTCTTCAACAAGGACTTGTGGAACACGTTATGGATCTTAAATGTCCCTGGAAGAAGCAAACGAAAAGAAACAGGATTAAGAATCTCCATGATCTTATAAGGTCCAATGAACCTAGGCTTAAATTTAGGAGATGCCACTCTCATAGGAATATTTTTTGAGGACAACCAGACCAAGTCCCCCACTTTAAACCGAGGACCATCAGTCCTATGCCGGTTAGCAAACTGCTGGGCCCTCTCCTGAGAGAGGGACAACCTCTCCACTACCTGGTCCCAAATCTGTTGCATACGCTCCACAACAGAGTCAACACCTGGACAGACAGAAGCCTCCGTCTGTCCTGAAGAAAATCGAGGGTGAAACCCAGAATTACAGAAAAATGGAGACATCAAAGTGGCAGAGCTAGCCCTATTATTAAGAGCAAACTCAGCCAAAGGCAAAAAAGAGACCCAGTCATCCTGATCAGCAGACACAAAGCATCTTAGATAAGTCTCCAATGTCTGGTTTGTTCTCTCAGTTTGACCATTGGTCTGAGGATGAAACGCCGAGGAGAAAGACAATTGAACACCAAGTTTAGAACAAAAGGTCCTCCAAAATCTTGAAACAAACTGGACTCCTCTGTCAGACACAATGTTCTCAGGAATGCCGTGTAAACGAACCACGTGCTGAAGGAACAAAGGCACCAATTCAGAGGAGGAAGGCAACTTAGGTAATGGCACAAGATGTATCATCTTGGAAAACCTATCACAAATCACCCAGATGACGGTCATTCTCTGAGAAACAGGGAGGTCGGAAATAAAATCCATAGAGATATGGGTCCATGGTCTCTTGGGCACAGGCAATGGCATCAACAAACCACTAGAGCGAGAGCAAGGCTTGGAGCGAGAGCAAGTCCCGCAGGACTGCACAAATTCCCTGACATCACGAGACAAGGTAGGCCACCAAAAGGACCGACTAACCAAGTCTCTGGTACCAAAAATTCCGGGATGACCGGCCAGCGCGGAACAATGAATCTCAGACATCACACTCTTTTTCCACTGGTCCGGGACAAACAATTTCCCAACAGGGCAGCGCTCGGGCTTATCCTCCTGACACCCCTCCAGAGCCAGTCTCAAATTGGGCGAGATGGCGGAAAGAATTATACCCTCTTTCAAAATAACAGAAGGATCAGATAACTCAGGAGAGTCCGCCAGGAAACTCCTCGAGAGGGCATCCGCCTTAACATTCTTAGTGCCAGGAAGAAATTAAACCACAAAATTAAAACGTGTGAAAAACAAGGCCCACCTGGCCTGTCTAGGATTAAGTCGCTTGGCAGATTCCAGATAAACCAGATTCTTATGGTCCGTAAGGACCACCACCTGATGTTTGGCTCCCTCCTGATGTTTGGCTCCCTCCAGCCAATGTCTCCACTCTTCAAAAGCCCACTTCATGGCCAATAACTCCCGATTACCCACGTCATAATTACGTTCAGTAGGAGAAAATTTTCGAGAGAAAAAGGCACAAGGGTTACTTTTAGAGGTCTCTGGATCTCTTTGGGACAAAACGGCACCTGCCCCAATTTCAGAGGCATCAACCTCCACCTGAAATGGTAGAGAAACATCAGGCTGCCATAGAACAGGAGCAGAAGTGAATCTCTGCTTAAGTTCCTGAAATGCAGAGACTGCCTCAGGAGGCCAATTCACCACATCAGAACCCTTTTTGGTCAAATCAGTTAAAGGTTTAACAATAACCGAGAAATTACCAATAAATTTACGATAAAAATTGGCAAAACCCAAAAATCTTTGAAGAGTCTTTAATGAAGTAGGTTGGACCCAATCACAGATGGCCTGAACCTTGACCGGGTCCATTTCAATAACAGATGGGGACAAAATGAATCCCAAAAATGAGATCCTCTGTACGCCAAAAATACACTTTGATCCCTTCACATACAGAGCATTCTCTCTCAAAATCTGGAATACAGTTCGAACATGTTTCACATGAGAGTCCCAGTCATTGGAAAAAATCAAGATATCATCCAAATAAACAATCAGAAATTTATCCACAAAATCCCTGAAAATGTCATTCATGAAGGACTGGAAGACAGAAGGAGCATTAGTGAGCCCAAAGGGCATCACAAGGTACTCAAAATGCCCCTCAGGGGTATTAAATGCCGTCTTCCATTCATCCCCGTGCTTAATGCGAATAAGGTTATATGCCCCCCTGAGGTCAAGCTTGGTAAACCAAGTAGCGTTTTTCACCCTGGAAAACAGGTCAGAAATCAAGGGTAACGGATATTGATATTTCACAGTAATATTGTTCAAAAGACGATAATCAATACACGGCCTTAATGAACCATCCTTTTTGGCCACAAAGAAAAAACCGGCACCTAAGGGTGAAGAGGATGGTCTGATATGACCCTTCTCCAATGACTCCTTGATATAAGACCGCATAGCGTCATGTTCAGGTACAGACAAGTTAAAAAGGCGACCTTTAGGGAATTTACTACCAGGCACTAATTCAATAGCGCAGTCATAGCTCCTATGGGGAGGCAAGGATGCAGATTTACTTTCGCTAAACACATCAGAAAAATCAATCTAAAAGTCAGGAACATCCTGAGCCTGGGGGAGGCAGAAAAAACAGGAGTGTTGGTATTAACACATTGGCAGCCCCAACTGGTTACAGACACAGTTTTCCAATCCAAAACAGGATTATGAGACTGCAACCAAGGGAAACCCAGTACGATAATATCATGCAGATTATACAGAACCAAAAATTTGCAGCACTCCTGATGATCAGGTTCAACCCTCATTATCACCTGAGTAGAGAACTGAGGTTTATTCTCAGCCAAAGGGGTAGAATCGATCCCCAGTAGGGGAATAGACTTCTGTAGGGGTATCAAGGGAAACCCACAACGTTTAGCAAAATCATAATCCATCAGGTTAATAGCTGCTCCAGAATCAACGAAAGCCTGAGCAGAAAATGAGGACAGAGAGCATATCAGAGTGACAGTTAATAAAAACTTAGTCTGAACACTACCCAAGACAACTGAGCGTGCAAAACGTCTTCCCCGCTTAGGTCAGACTGAAATAGCATGAGAGGCATTACCACAGTAGAAACATAACCCATTGCGCTTTCGAAACTCATGACGCTGTGCCCCAGACACCACTCTATCACACTGCATGGATTCAGAAGCAGGTTCACAAGGCAACACTATTCCACGCATACTTCTCCGCTCACGCAAACGTCTGTCAATTTGAATCGCTAATGACATAGAATCATTGAAACCAGAGGGGACAGGGAATCCCACCATAACATCCTTTACATTATCTGACAGACCCTTCCGAAAAAGGGCCGCCAAAGCGTCGTCATTCCACTTGGTCAGGACTGCCCACCTACGGAATCTCTGACAGTATAACTCAGCGTCATCAAGCCCCTGATTTAATGCCAACAAGGCTTTTTCAGCTTGATCAGTGACATTAGGCTCATCGTACAATAACCCCAAAGCCTGAAAAAATGCATCAACATCACTCAAAACAGGATATCCAGGTGTCAGGGAAAAAGCCCAATCCTGAGGATCTCCGCGCAGGAGAGAGATGACAATTTGAACCTGCTGCGCTGCGTTCCCTGAGGACTTAGATTTTAAGGCAAAAAACAATTTACAATTATTTTTGAAATTCTGAAACTTAGCTCGATCCCCCAAAAACAAATCTGGCATGGGAATCCTAGGTTCCACAACAGGCAACCTAGCAAGATATGCAGCAATACTCTGAACCTCAGTGGCAAGCTGATCCACACGGCCAGACAACTGTGCAAACTCCATTGAGAGAAAAAATCCTCCCAGCACCCAGAGATACAGAGGGAAAAAAAAAAAAAAAATGCAACAAACAGAAAAATATCTCTGACAACTCTGACAACCGTTTTTTCTTTCACAATATTTTTCCCTTCTGTGAGTACCATACAACTTTAAATTTTTGGCCGGTGATACTGTTATGTTTCGGTAACTGAGGAGTGCAGGTAAAAAAGGCAATACACCAGAGCAGTTGGAATCTATGAGATTGCAGTACCCTGACTAACCACCACAACTAGAGGCAGCCGTGGAGCGTTCCTACGTTGGTCCTAGACGCCTCGTCACAGCCTGAGAAACTAACTACACCTAAAGATAGAAATAGGAAAGCTATCTGCCCCGGAGCAGATCCCCAAAGAACATAGAAAGCCCCCAAACATGTAATGGCTGTTAGACAAGAAGAAATACTGACACAGACAGAAAATAGTATGAGCAAACGTTGGGCCCAAACTAACTAAATAGAAAAGGATAGGAAGGGTACTCACTGCAATCCCAAAAAACCCTGCAAAGCACCAACTCTACTAACTTCAAAAACACCTGAGATCACACGACCTCTACCACCTAAATTAGTTCTCTGGTGTAACAAAATCAAAACAGCAGCCACTGAAGAAACTGGAAAAAGCAAAAGTACAAACATCAGTGGCTGAACTAAACTGAGAGGGCAAAAGCCCCCGGAAGGGACCCTGAAGGCCCCCACAGAAGTGCAGGACAAAATGCAAAAATAAAGCACAAAAACAAAAAGAGAAAATGTCTTATCTGTTAGCAGGAGATGCAGACACGACACAGCAGGCTACAAGGGAAACAGGAATCATGGAGTGAGACCAGAACAATTGATCACCGGCAACCCTGATGGGAAGGCGACTCCCTTATATAAGACCAGTCAGTAACACCTGATTCCCACTCCTCACAATCTTCACTGGACAGTCCAGTACCGCTTGTAACCACCAGAGGGAGCCTCTGCTCAGAACTCATTTCAAGTCCATTCACAACACTGTGCCCTGGATGCCAGGCTGTGCCCTGGATAACAGGCTGTGCCCTAGATGCCAGGCTGTGCCCTGGATGTCAGGCTGTGCCCTGGTTGTCAGGCTGTGCCCTAGATGCCAGGCTGTGCCCTGGATGCCAGGTTGTGCCCTAGATGCCAGGCTGTGACCTGGATGTCAGGCTGTGCCCTGGATGCCACACTGTGCCCTGATGCCAGGCTGTTCCCTGGATGTCAGGCTGTGCCCTGGATGTCAGGCTGTGCCCTGGTTGTCAGGCTGTGCACTGGATGCCAGGCTGTGCCCTGGATGTCAGGCTGTGCCCTAGATGCCAGGCTGTGCCCTGGATGTCAGGCTGTGCCCTGGATGCCACTGTGCCCTAATGCCAGGCTGTGCCCTGGATGTCAGGCTGTGCCCTGGATGCCAGGCTGTGCTCAGATGACAGACTGTGCCCTGCATGTCAGGCTGTGCTCAGATGCCAGGCTGTGCCCTGGATGCCAGGCTGTGCCCTGATATCAGGCTGTGCCCTGGATGCCAGGCTGTACCCTGGATGTCAGGCTATGCCCTGGATGCCAGGCTGTGCTCAGATGTCAGGCTGTGCCCTGCATGCCAGGCTTTGACCTGATGTAAGGTTCTATGTATATATTCCTGAAACTCAGTTTGTTCGTCAGCCATTTTACTTTCTGTCTTGCTGCAGCTATCTTGCCCTCAGTCAAAATGGAGTTTCCAGCTTGCATGTTCCCGCCCTGATTCTCTCCTTTGCTTCTTAAGCAGCCACAGCTGAGCAATCAGTGCTTCAGAATCTAGCCTGCAGTGAACCTGTGACTTGACTCCTGTAAGCCTTGGACCTTGTACTCCAGCTATTCCTACTGAGGAACTCTGAAGCACTTGTAGACTCTGAACCCTGCTCTTTGAAAGACCCACGTTTGCATGGACTTACGGTAACAGAGAAGAAGATCCTGAATCTGTATTGGAGAGTGATTGCTGAGCTTGGGTTAATCTGGCCTGCTGTGTCTCCTGTTTCTGTGTCTGCAAACTGTGTGACTATTTCTGCCAACTTGTATGAAGTAATACAGGACTTTTCTATATCAAACCTGTGACTCCTGTGTTTTCATCGCACCCAAGCACAAGACGCTATATGAACTGTACTACATACATTACAAGATTCTGAAGCCAAAACGTTAGTGTCTGCTGGGTCTGGAAGGCTGTGTCTGCTGTACTGTGGATATCAGACGTCCGGTTGTACTTTCTGTGATGACAGTGGTTGTGACTTCTCACAACCATTCCAGGTGAGCAATTCCCTTAAGTTTTTTCTTTTTGCAGTGTTACCACAGGTAAACACTATTGTTTTTTTTTTTTCTTCCTTTCTTTTCTCTTTTTTGTCTGCTGTAACTCTGGATATCAGATGTCTGGTTGAAACTTTCTGTGATGATAGTGGTTGTGACTTCTCACAACCATTCCAGGTGAGCAGTTCCCTTAATTTTTTTTTTTCTCTCTGCAGTGTTGCCACAGGTGAACACTATTGTTTTTTTTCTCTCCTCTTCTTCCAGTAATCCTGTCTTAAAAGATCTGGAAAATGGAGGCCCGCATAAAGGAACTTTGCGGAGTGACTGATAATATCCTTGCAGATTTGCAGAATATAAAGACCCGTTTTACAAATCTACAGGACCTCAATAATCACAATTTGCAAGTGGTTCGACAGACTACCCAGGATTTGCGAGCCAGGATTGAGGTTCTAGAGGGGCGAGTCCAGGCTCCTGCCGTAGCCCCGAGTGCTGGGATTCCCAAGTTGCCCCCTTTTCGTTTTGGCGGTGAACGTGAGAAATTCAGGGGATTTATTAATCAATGCAATCTTTTTTTTTCTGCACATGCTTCACAATTTCCCACTGAACGATCTAAGGTGCTTACTATAATTATGTTGCTTACCAACAAGGCTTTAATGTGGGCAAACCCTCTGATTGAGACTGAGGATGATTGTTTGAATCACCTTGATGATTTTATTTCAGCCATGGGGCAGGTGTTTGATGACCCCAATCGAGGTGCAACAGCTGAAGCAGCCATGTTAGCTTTGCGCCAAGGTAAGCACTCGGTAGCTGAATATGCCTTGGATTTCAGGAGATGGGCCCTTGATACCACCTGGGACAGTTCCGCCAAAAAATCTATTTTTCGAAAGGGGTTATCTCCACTGATTAAGGATGAACTTGCTCGTGCCGACCCTCCCACTGCGTTAGGTGACTTTATTAACTACTGCATCCGTATTGATACTCGTCTGACTGAACGCAGGCAAGAGAGATGGTTCGAAAGCAATCGTACTAACCTTTTCCTACCTTCCTCTCCAGCTAAGGAACCTTTGAGTAGGATTACACGGGAACCTGAACCTGAACCCATGCAGGTAGACTCTTTACAACGACGGGTTAGTGATGCACGCAAGGAACATCGTTTAAGGAGAATCTATGTTTCTATTGTGGTAAGTCAGGGCACTTCATTATAAACTGCCCCAGCCGTTCTCGTAAGACTACTGCAGCACTCATTCATTGTGAGTGTTGCGAGAGGGGATCTGTCAGGTCCGAGCCTCAGGCTCCAGAGAGATCTGCAGCAACAGATCTTGATTTCTCGGACTTAAACTCCGTTACCTCTGAGGACGTTGACTGTGTAAACGCTGCCATTTTTCAAGTTTCCTCAGCGGTGTCCCAGCTGAGTTGTAAGAAAAACAATTCTCATTGCTTTCTTTCCATCAAACTCTGGGTTGACTCAGCTTGGGTGTCTAGCTCTGCTATGATCGACTCAGGGGCAAGTGGAAATTTTATGGATGTCTCCTTTGCTCTGAAACAGGGAATACGTTCAGTGAAGAAGGCTACTCCAGTACAGATGGAAACTGTGGATGGCTCCCTGCTGACCTCTGGACCAGTGGATCAGTACACAGAGCCTTTGAGGGTTCTTATGGTAAAGATCATCAAGAGAAACTGTCCTTTATGCTTATCTCTTCTCCCCACTTTCCCATTATTCTAGGGCTACCATGGCTGCAGGCTCAGAATCCTACCATTAACTGGGAGACCAAGGAATTACACTTTCCAGAGAAACAGATGAGTCCAAAAGTTTCAGCTTGCTCTGTTCCTAAAGGAATCATTAGAAGATTATTGTTGTGCACTCGAATTTAAGAAAAGGCGAGGTGCTAGTGTCATGGAATAAATCCCCAACTAGTGATATAAATTGCACTGCACACTCAAAAGGGAATTTTCATGCAAAATAGAACAACTTTTATTGATCCAACCAACCAAAGTGAGGAGCATAATAATTACAGCGTCATAAGCGTAACGTTTCGACTCTCCCGAGTCTTTTTCAAACGCCGCTGAAAAATTTCTTTAGACAAAGTTTTTAGAGTGAGCAATAAATGCTTGCTGTGTAAGCAATACCAAGAGTCAAAAGTAGAGAAAGGATGGTTCCCCCAATTGGCCGTGAAAATTGAGTTGAAAAAATAGGACGCTTTAGACCTTTCAGCTGAAAGGTAAAGTCAGTCAACTTACGTTTGTGGGACAGCACGCTCCAGCGTCTTGCTGTGCTTGGTTCTAAAGGAATCATGTCAGTCCCTGAACTACCAGCTGTATACCAGGACTATGTGGATTTATGTGACAAGAAGAACGCTGACCAGCTTCCTCCTCACCGTCCATATGATTGTCCAATTGAATTATTGCCTGGAGCAGAGATACCTTTTGGTAAGATCTACCCCCTGGCGGGGCCCGAGCTAAAGGCTTTAAAGGATTACATAGATGAAAATCTAGCCAAGGGCTTCATACGCCCCTCTTCATCTCCTGCAGGTGCACCCATCTTCTTTGTAAAGAAGAAAGATGGATCTCTGAGACCATGCGTAGACTATAGGGAACTCAATAAGGTTACTATTAGAAACCGTTATCCATTGCCTTTAATCCCTGAGTTATTGGAGAGAGTGCGACATGCCAAAATTTTTTCTAAACTAGATCTTCGTGGGGCCTATAACTTAGTCCGTATTAGACCTGGGGATGAATGGAAGACTGCATTCAGGTCACGCTATGGACACTTTGAATATCTAGTTATGCCTTTTGGTCTGAGTACCGCCCCAGCCACTTTCCAACACTTGGTGAATGACATCTTCAGGGATCTCCTAGATACATTCGTGGTAATTTATTTGGATGATATTCTAATTTTTTCTAACTCCACAGAGGAACATCATGGACATGTGAGAATGGTCTTGGAACGTCTAAGACAAAATCATCTTTACATCAAACTTGAAAAGTGTGAATTCCATAGGACCGAAATTCAATTTCTGGGGTATGTACTGTCTACACAAGGAATTAGTATGGATGGAAGCAAAACCCAAGCCATCAAGGATTGGCCAAGTCCTAGAAATGTGAAGGAGGTACAGCGCTTCATCGGGTTTGCCAACTTCTATAGACGTTTCATTAGAAATTTCTCTGAGGTAGTGTCACCTATCACTCAACTTACCCGGAAAGAGTCTAGGTTTTCCTGGACTCCCCAAGCCCAGGAAGCATTTTCCCGTCTAAAAGATAAATTTACCACTGCACCTATCCTAGTACATCCCAACCCCGAGCTTGCCTTCATAATAGAGGTGGATGCTTCAGACTGTGCCGTTGGAGCTATACTCTCTCAGAGAACAGGTGAGAAGAATGTCTTGCATCCCTGTGCCTTCTTTTCCCAGCAGTTGTCTTCGGCTGAGAGGAACTACGATGTGGGCAATAGAGAGTTGTTGGCCATTATTGCCGCCTTCAAAGAATGGAGACACCTTCTTCAGGGTGCTGCACAGCAAATAGTCGTCCTGACAGACCATCGTAACCTTGAGTTTATCAGGTCGGCTAAGTGCCTGACTCCTCGCCAGGCTCGCTGGAATCTTTTCTTAAACCAATTTAATTTTATCATCTCTTATAGACCAGGATCGCGCAATGGAAAGGCTGATGCACTCTCTAGGATTTACTCAGCAGAGACACGTCCAATTACTCCTCCTAAGACTATTATTCCTGACTCTAGATTCCTAGGAGTAATTCATAATCAAGACCTACTTAAGGACATCAAGGAAGCATACCATGCGGATTCCTTTTTGGCACAACCCCCAAGGGACGTAAGTCTTGTCTTTAAGAATGGTGTGTGGATTCAGGGACAACGTCTGTATATTCCTGAAACAGTCAGATTAAGAGTATTGCAACTCATTCACGATTCCAAGATAGCTGGGCATAGAGGAATTCTAAAGACACAGGAATTTCTTTCTCGTTTCTTTTGGTGGCCCACTTGCAGGAAGGATGTTTTGAATTATGTCACTTCATGTGAGGTCTGTGCAAGATGCAAAACACCTCGCTCCTCACCAACTGGTCTGTTACAGCCTCTTCCCACCCCGTCCCGCCCGTGGGGATCCATTTCTATGGACTTCATTGTGGAGTTACCAACCTCTCAGGGGAAGAACACCATTCTAGTGGTGGTTGACCGTCTAACAAAGGCAGCTCATTTTATCCCTTGTGTCGGCTTACCCACTGCAAAACAGACATCAGATTTGATGATTAAAGATGTGTTTCGCTTACATGGAGTACCGGATGAGGTTATTTCGGATCGAGGGGTGCAATTCACTTCTAGGTTTTGGCAAAATTTCTGTGCAGCATTGGACATTAAAGTAAACCTTTCTTCTGCTTTTCATCCCCAGACTAATGGACAGACCGAACGAACCAATCAAACCCTGGAGCAGTATCTCCGCTGCTTTATCTGCCACCTACAGGATGATTGGGTGGATCTACTTCCATTAGCTGAGTTCTCGTATAACAACTCTCAGAGTGCCTCCACTAAACAGTCTCCTTTTTACTCTAATCTAGGTTATCATCCTAACATTCTACCACGATTTCCCATAGAAACGCCTTTACCAGCAGTGGCTGAAAGAATCACGTCTTTACAGAAGAATATGGATCTTCTAAAGGAAAATCTGGAATCGGCTCAAGAAAGGTACAAGAAAGCAGCAGATAAATTTCGTAAACCTGCACCAGCTTTCAAGGTAGGAGACTTGGTCTGGCTGTCAACCAGAAATCTTAAGTTAAGGATTCCATCGTCTAAGTTGGGACATAAGTACATTGGACCCTATAAAATCAGTAAAATTATAAGTGCCGTTGCTTGTCGTCTTCAACTGCCCAGAACTATGAGAATTCACCCTGTCTTTCATGTATCCCTACTAAAGGCTGCGACACCCAATACGTTTCCTGGACGTTCCTCTCCTTGCCCTGACCCAGTGCTAGTCGATGGTCAGGAAGAATTTGTGGTGGAAAGGATTTTAGATTCCAGGTTGTATAGAAATCAGTTACAATATCTGATTAAATGGCAGGGCTACCCAGTGGAGGACAACTCATGGGAACCGGTCAATAACGTTAATGCTCCTCGCTTGCTCCGTCAGTTTCATCAGAGGTACCCACACAAGCCTGGTCTGAGGTCATCCGGAGGTTGTCCTTAAGGGGGAGTAATGTAAGGTTCTATGTATATATTCCTGAAACTCAGTTTGTTCGTCAGCCATTTTACTTTCTGTCTTGCTGCAGCTATCTTGCCCTCAGTCAAAATGGAGTTTCCAGCTTGCATGTTCCCGCCCTGATTCTCTCCTTTGCTTCTTAAGCAGCCACAGCTGAGCAATCAGTGCTTCAGAATCTAGCCTGCAGTGAACATGTGACTTGACTCCTGTAAGCCTTGGACCTTGTACTCCAGCTATTCCTACTGAGGAACTCTGAAGCACTTGTAGACTCTGAACCCTGCTCTTTGAAAGACCCACGTTTGCATGGACTTACGGTAACAGAGAAGAAGATCCTGAATCTGTATTGGAGAGTGATTGCTGAGCTTGGATTACTCTGGCCTGCTGTGTCTCCTGTTTCTGTGTCTGCAAACTGTGTGACTATTTCTGCCAACTTGTATGAAGTAATACAGGACTTTTCTATATCAAACCTGTGACTCCTGTGTTTTCATCGCACCCAAGCACAAGACGCTATATGAACTGTACTACATACATTACACCTGATGTCAGGCTGTGCCCTGGATGTCAGGCTGTGTCCTTGATGCCAGGCTGTGCCCTGGATGTCAGGCTGTGCCCAGGATGTCAGGCTGTGCCCTGATATCAGGCTGTGCCCTTGATGCCAAGCTGTGCTCAGATGTCAGGCTGTACCCTGGATGCCAGGCTGTGACCTGATGTCAGGCTGTATGTACGCTGGATGCCAGGCTGTGACCTGGATGTCAGGCTGTGCCCTGGTTGTCAGGCTGTGCCCTAGATGCCAGGCTGTGCCCTGGATGTCAGCTGTGCCCTGGATGCCAAACTGTACCCTGATGCCAGGCTGTGCCCTGGATGTCAGGCTGTGCCCTGGATGCCAGGCTGTGCTCAGATGCAGGCTGTGCCCTGGATGTCAGACTGTGCTCAGATGCCAGGCTGTGCCCTGGATATCAGGCTGTGCCCTGGATGCCAGGCTGTGCTCAGATGCCATGCTGTGCCCTAGATGCCAGGCTGTGCTCTGGATGCCAGGCTGTGCCCTGGATGTCATGCTGTACCCTGGATGCCAGGCTATGCCCTGATATCAGGCTGTGCCCTGGATGCCAGGCTGTGCCCTGGATGACAGGCTGTGCCCTAGATGCCAGGCTGTGCCCTGGATGTCAGGCTGTGCCCTGGTTGTCAGGCTGTGCCCTAGATGCCAGGCTGTGCCCTAGATGTCAGGCTGTGCCCTAGATGCCAGGCTGTGACCTGGATGTCAGGCTGTGCCCTGGATGCCACACTGTGCCCTGATGCCAGGCTGATCCCTGGATGTCAGGCTGTGCCCTGGATGCCAGGCTGTGCACTGGTTGTCAGGCTGTGCACTGGATGCCAGGCTGTGCCCTGGATGTCAGGCTGTGCCCTAGATGCCAGGCTGTGCCCTGGATGTCAGGCTGTGCCCTGGATGCCCCACTGTGCCCTGATGCCAGGCTGTGCCCTGGATGTCAGGCTGTGCCCTGGATGCCAGGCTGTGCTCAGATGCCAGGCTGTGCCCTGGATGTCAGGCAGTACTCAGATGCCAGGCTGTGCCCTGGATGCCAGGCTGTGCCCTGATATCAGGCTGTGCCCTGGATGCCAAGCTGTGCTCAGATGTCAGGCTGTACCTTGGATGTCAGGCTGTGACCTGATGTCAGGCTGTATGTACCCTGGATTCCAGGCTTGGCCCTGGATGTCAGGCTGTGCCCTGGATGCCAGGCTGTGACCTGATGTCAGGCTGTGCCCTGGATGTCAGGCTGTGTCCTTGAAGCAAGGCTGTACAATGGATGTCAGGCTGTGTCCTTGATGCCAGACTGTGCCCTGGATGTCAGGCTGTGCCCTGATATCAGGCTGTGCCCTGGATGCCAAGCTGTGCTCAGATGTCAGGCTGTACCCTGGATTCCAGGCTGTGACCTGATGTCAGGCTGTATGTACCGTGGATGCCAGGCTGTGCCCTGGATGCCAGGCTGTACCCTGGATGTCAGGCTATGCCCTGGATGCCAGGCTGTGCTCAGATGTCA
>JARQOD010006035.1:0-44964 GCA_033576555.1 Oophaga sylvatica | reverse complement strand
AAGGGATGAGTCGTCTTGATGGGTTGCAGGGGTGCTTTCTGGCTGCTGTAGTCTTTTCTTCGGAGGCTACAGGACGCACAGTTTTTACATCATTTTTCGATGGAACTGCGCATTCCCACCCAGTAGAAACGACACTTTAACAGGGTTTCCAGCTTCTTCCAGCCAAAGTGCCCCGCTAGATCGTGGTAGGCTTCCAACACCATCTGGATGTCCGTTCTTGGGACCACTATCTGCCATACTATCTCATGGGTTCTGGGGTTGACGTACCTTCGGCACAGCTTCTCTCGGTAGATAAACAGCCGGCTTCTCTCGTTCCACAGCTGCTTTGCTTGTTGAGACGCATCCTTCTTCAAGGAGGAACCTTCCTGAGTTATCAGTTCCTTGATGTGGCTGACAACCGGGTCACTGTTCTGGGTCTCCTTCCAGCTGTGGTGAGGTAAAGGGTTTAACGTCTTACCACGCTGCCTCCTGTAGGCTCGTTGCTCGTGGATCATCCCATTTCTGTGGAATGCAGATAGCTCAATCTCTTCTAGATCATCCGATTCCTCTTCCGTGTCGGACTCATGCGGCATTCTGGACAAGGCGTCAGCGTTGGCGTTCTTACGGTCCGCCCTGTACTTGATGGTAAATTGATAGTTCGACAGCCGAGCCATCCAACGTTGCTCCATGGCTCCCAGCTTGGCTGTTTCAAGATGTGTCAAGGGGTTATTATCAGTGTAAGCAGTGAATTTGCTGGAGGCTAGGTAATGCTTGAATCTTTCTGTAATGGCCCAGACCAGCGCCAGGAACTCCAACTTGAAGCTGCTATAGTTCTCTGGGTTTCTCTCAGTCGGCCGGAGCTTTCTGCTTGCATATGCGATGACTTTCTCCAGGCCATTTTGCTGCTGACTGAGGACAGCTCCCAATCCTCGTTGCTGGCATCAGTGTACAGCAGGAACGGCTGGCTGTAGTCAGGGTAGGCTAAGATCTCATCACCTGTCAGGATCTCCTTCATCTCCTTAAATGCCTCAGCTTGTTCTTTACCCCAGTGGAATGGAGGATTTCTGCTCTTGAGGGGTTGTCCTACCAGGAGGTCCTGCAGAGGCGCTGCTTTCTTGGTGTAGTCCTTTACAAACCTCCGGTAGTAACCTGTCAGTCCCAGGAACTGGCGCACCTCCTTGAGATTCCTTGGTTCTGGCCATTTCTGGATGGCAGTGACCTTCTCGGGGTCTGGCGCTACTCCTTCTGAGCTGACAATATGTCCCAAGTACTGTACCTTTTGTTTGAGCAGATGGCACTTTGAAGGCTTCAGTTTCATCCCGTATTTGGACAGTGACTCGAATACCTCTGCCAGGTGCTTCAGATGATCCTCATACGTCTTGGAGTACACAATTACGTTGTCCAGGTACAGCAACACGGTTTCAAACTTGAGATGTCCCAGGCAACTCTCCATCACTCTCTGGAATGTTCCCGGGGCACTGCTGAGTCCAAACGGCATCCTGTCAAACTCACAGAGTCCCATCGGGGTGGTGAAAGACGTCTTCTCCCGATCCTCCTCAGCCACAGCTACTTGCCAGTACCCACTAGTGAGGTCAAGGGTGGAAAAGTAGTTAGAAGTTTTTAAGGCAGCTAAGGATTCCTCAATGCGTGGTAAAGGGTATGCATCTTTATGTGTTATGTGATTTACTTGTCTGTAATCTACACACATTCTCATGCTTCCATCCTTTTTCTTAACTAGGACTAGAGGTGCTGCCCAGGGACTACAACTATCCCTTATCACCCCTGCTTCCTTCATGTCACGTAACATTTCCTTAGCTTTCTGGTAGTGTGCTGGAGGTATAGGCCTGTACCGCTTTTTTATGGGAGGATGGCTGCCTGTAGGGATATGATGTTGTACTCCCTTAATTGTCCCAAAGTCAAGTGGATGTTTGCTAAATACCTGTGTGTACTCCTGTACCACCCGTAGTACTCCCTGTTTCTGGTGGGCGGGAGTGGTGTCTGTCCCGACATGGAGCTGCTGACACCAATCCTCCACCTGGGTTGCTGGGTCATTATCCTCCGCTGGTTGGCGGGAGGCTAAGGACTCTGTCGTGAGAATAGAGTTGTTATCTAAGTATGTAATTTAGCAACTGTGGCATAGCGTGGTAAATTCACTTCATCTTCTCCCCAGTTGAGAAGACGTACTGGTACTCTCCCATTTCGTACTTCTACTACCCCTCTAGCAGTCAAGAGTGTAGGTCTGTGCTCTGAACAATGGGACTCTACTACTGCTTGGTAGTTCTGTCCTCTCAGACCTATTGCTGCTCTACACCATATAAGCATTTCACTCATTGGGGGTATCACAATGGGGTTCGGGTCTGTCACCCGTACATTACCAATTTCACCATCTGTCAGCTTCGCTTGCTGCTGGCACATCAGGGCCCGGATCTCCCTCTGGATCACTCCCTTTTGCTTTGGCCTGGCAACTTCGGTGAGCTGTTGGAGCAAAAAACACAACTTCTCCCAGACAGTTACTAATAATGTTTGTACCTAAAACCACATTTAAGCCATTTTCCTCATTTACAGTCTTTACTACTAAGAGTCCCTGGTCCTTCAGCTCCACTCTGCCCACCTTTACGTCCACGTTTTTGGCTCCGAGTATATCAACAGGGAGACCATTAGAGGCATACACAGCAAAGTCAGGGCTCGGGGGCTGGAGACTGTCCATGGACCAAAACTTATTATACAGGACATCAGGTATGATGGTCACCTGAGATCCAGTGTCCAGCAGGGCAGGGATTGCGATCCCGTCCAGGATGATGGACAGGTAGGGTCTTCCTCCCACAAACCTGCGGTTCCAGTCTGAGGGGCTGATGAGTCTATTCCTGGGTGTTGGCCCTCGGACCCAGGATCTGCTCGTTTAAAGGGCACTGTCGGGCTAGATGACCTTCTCTGTTGCAACGGTAGCAGATGATCTCTCGGCGAGGATGGTGCTGATCAGGGGTCGCTCCTGGGGGTGGCGTTGTCCTCCTCCGGTGGGGCGACGTCCTCCTTTTCCTCCGGTTCATCCAAGGGACATCCTCTGGGCAGTCAGCTAGCAGGATCTTTCCTCCTTCCTCCTTCCGCAGTTGCAGGGCACTCATTACAGCGGCCAGGTTTTTAGTCAGCTGGCGCACTTCTGAGCGCAGACAGTCCAACTCAGTAGGGGGCGCCACCTGTGTTTTGGCTTCCGCCACCAGCGGGAAAAAGGTGGATGCTGCTGGCTTTAGAGTGGCTTCACCCGGGTGATACTGGGTTGCCACCTCAGGCTTCTCCAGGGGTCGCAGTCCTTTTATAGCCATATCTTTTAAGGCATCAAAGGTAGTGTCAGGATGATCCAAGGACCACCAGTGCACAGTTCTGCTTTCAGCTTGGGACCTCAGTCCCCGTACAAATTGTTCTTTCAACATTTTGCTTTCATTAATAGCACTTATAGGGTTGACCTGTTTGAGAGCTCGCAGGGCCCCCTGTAGTTGGCAGGCGTAGTCCCTAATACTGTCATCTGGTCTCTGGGAGCATTGGTAAAACCTCATCCGGAGATCTGTTTCAGTGCGGTCTTCAAAAATAGTCTAAAGCTTTAAGAAAATTGAAAGCACTGATTCCTGGTCTGCAGCTGTCCAAGTCTCTACTTCCCTTTCTGCAGCACCAGTCAATTGTCCCAATACCACTGCAGCTCTTTGTTTCTCTGTCATAGGGTACATGTCCATTATGCTGCATATTTTACGCTTAAACCCTGACAGGGTGTCTGGCTTACCGCTATACTGAGGGAGCCACTTTGCTCCAGGCAGGTATGGGAGCGTCAGCGGTACTATCGGGGCCACCGGACCTGGTGAGGGGCCAGCGCTTCCATCCTGCGCGGCAGCGCCGGCGGGTAAGTCACCGGAGCGGTCGCCCTGGGCCGCGCTGTCAGCTTGTGGCTGCGACATGTCTGTGCCCCCCTAGTTAAGTGTGGCCTACCTTCTCCTGAAGGCTGCAGCTCTGCCAGGCACAGCGATGGGGAAGGACCTGCGTCGCCGGCGCTCTGACATCAGAGCGATCACTGAAGCTCTCCACAGGACCTGCTGCCGCGTCAGCGTTGGGGGCGTGTCCGGGACTCCGCGCGCTATCTGCAGGTACGCCCCTTCTCTTTGCGCTGTACTTTGGCGGGCAATGGCGGACAATTGGCACCAAAAATCACAACAACAGTAACACAGTCTATAGCACAAAAACAGTCCACTTAGGCACACAGGACTCACATATAGCGAGCTTCTTATCCTGTTCGTGACGCCAAGTAAAGATGAGTCGCACGTACCAGGGTTTTGGGGTACTCGGCACCGAGCCCGATTACTTCACTGGGGATGTCACGGGTAGCGCAGCTCGGTCCGTTGCCCTGGGCGCTCACTAAAAAGGGGATATTACAGGGGATGATAGATTTATAGAAATGTTCGTGACGCCACCTGTGGTTCCTGGTCAGGGTGACCAGCGCTGCAGGGTGAATCCTCTGAGGGGTTTTTATTGGGCAGCAAGGTGTTAAGTCTCCCACAGGCGAGACTGATCCCTCGAAGTATATGGCGGTGCAGGGGTGAAGGAGCAATAATGCAGACACACACAAGACAGTCTCTTTCTGTACCTTTACTGGTGATGAAGTTGCAGGCACGTCCCGGGAGGCCGTCAGGGTGGAGGATGCACGTCCAGTAATCCACTGAGTAGGTGTAAAGCCTCCTTACGTCTTTATGAGTGTGAGTTTCTAACTTGCATAAAACAAAGTTTAACTCCGTTCTCTTTGCTACACTGATCTTGTGATGGAGCCTTCTTTTGGACAGAACTAGTCTCTATATGCAGGGCCCTGCTAGACTCTTGTTCTTCCTGACCCCGGTTACGTATCAGCACTGAAGGGCCCCTCTGTGACTTGTAGTCCAGCAGGGTCTCTGGTGTCTCCTACCAGTCGTGCAGATGCTGGTAAGCGCGGACCCGGTGTCCGGTGGTGCAGAGTCGAGGTAAGCTATTAATGCTGGTTGACCTCGGTCACTCTCTTTCTCTTTTCCACTTGCCTGTCGTCCTACTTTCACCACTATCATAAGCACAAACAGCAGTAGATGTCAGCTTCCTTCTCTTCACCGCTCTCCAAGCATCGGCACGCTTACTTTCTGAAACAGCTCACTGTTGGACTCTCAGTGGACTCAACCTTGACCAGACCAAGTGGCAATCCTTTCCACTACACTGGACTCCACTATATAAGCTGAGTGTTTGCTGAAGTCCTCAGGCTTTCAGATAAGTCTTTCTTTCTGGCTAGAGTTCCCTCTCAGCATGTCTGAGGTAACTAGCTCGTTTTCTTCCGTCTCATCTGACAGGAACGTCTCTCTCCTCTCACTCTCTGAGGTGTTCTCTGTTCTGAGGTAAAACCAACAACTAGCTAACTCGCAGCTAGACTGCCTTATCTCACTGCTGTCATTTCAAGGGCTCCCTCTAGTGGTACCAGGGAAAAATGTGAAATGTTGTGTGCAATGGGTTATCGTGGATTTACCTTTCCGTGCATTCTCCAGGGTAACATGTGGCTCCAGTCACAGCTGGGCTACACACATGTCCATTTTGGGGTTTATGTTTGATGGTTTGTATTTTGTTAAATATTTAATAAATTAATTATTTTAGGGGATATTTTGGTTAGTTTTGTGGATTCTCCTGTCAATATACATCACTGCTAATGCAATGCTACAGCCTTAGTAACAGACCCGGTATAGAACTAACCACACAGCCCCTGAACAGTATTAGACACGTACCCGGGCCTAGATTAAGGGGTGTGTGTCTAGTATTTTCACAAAGGCCACCGGGCCTGGCACCCAAGGCTTCTGACTGCAACAAATTTTCAAATTATCTCTATAGCAGTATTATTTTTTCCAGAGTAGTGAAATATTGGAAAGTCTCCAGACAAAGAGGATGAATGATCATCTGAAAAACAATCAACTTGCTGAACTCAAAACAGGATGGTTTTGATGAGGGCAGGTCAAAGAAAACAATGACAATAGTTTGGTATGACTACTCACATATGTTTTGGATGATGTAATGGGTATCACCTATCTTGATTTTAAACATTTGATACAGTCTCATTTAACAGTGAATTTGGTTTCCAAGTATAAAAAAGTATTTGCATTTGAACATATATATTGATATGGAATGATCCTACAGTGTAGACCATAAACTGGAGTTCTGTAGGAGTTACTTCCATGTCAGTTTGTGCTAAGGTAATTGCCAGCTATGAAGACTGTCCTACTATTCTGCTATAGATCTCTATTAGGCTACCCTTTATCACAATGTGCCCTGACACACACTTCTCACAGGGGTGCACTTACCAACTTAATGTGAAAAACTTCAAATTCAAATTCAAATAAGCTTTATTGGCAGGACTAAATACACATTAGTTTTGCCAAAGCAAGTGTACCAAAGGGGGATAGGGATGTTGAGTAGGGGCAGATCCAGGGTGGGGGCTATGGAAGTCCATGGCATAGGGAGGGGTGATGGGGGCGCAGGTCCAGGGTGGGGGCTATAAAAGTCCATGGCATAGGGAGGGGTGATGGGGCAGATCCGGGGTGGGGGCTATAGAAGTCCATGGCATATCATAGTTCTCTTTCTCGCAGTCTATGACATTCGCTCACATACCGCGCTGCTATCTCCGCTGCTCTCTCTTCTTCCCCCAGCAAGATATATGTTTTCTCTTCCTCCTTCATGGTGATGAAATCCGGGAAGAGATGTGAGAGTCTCCTGAAGTGAGTGTCCCTCACTGCTGAGTATTTGGAGCAGTGTAGCAGGAAGTGGGTTTCGTCCTCTATGGCCTCCTGGTCACAGTGTTGGCATAGTCTTTCCTCCCTGGGCTTGTAGCTCTGCCTGTGTCGGCCGGATTCGATGGCCAGACTGTGGGCGCTGAGTCTATACCGGCTCAGGATCTGGCGGTCTCTGGGGTCTGGGAGTTTCTCCAGGTATGGGGCCAGACTGTAGTCTCTCTGTAGACTCCGGTACATGGTCAGTTTCTGGGAGCTGATGATGTCGTTCTTCCAGTCACTGACATACCTCTCCTGGCCTTCGTCTACCATCTTCCTGATTTCGGCTTTTGTCAGGTTGTTGTTAGTGTTGAGCATTCCGATACCGCAAGTATCAGGTATCGGCCGATATTCGCGTTATCGGAATTCCGATACTTAATTCCGATACTTTTTCAATATCGTATACCGGAATCGGAAGTTCCCATAATTCTTTGAGAGGCAATGTGATGTTAGTCAGCCAATGATGAATCTTATGAAGTGTGGGCACATCCTGTAATGCTGCGGTCATCTTAACTAATGGCATGGCTGTGATTGGCTGCTGAAATGATGTCAGAATGCACTATAAAAGGCGCCGCAGCCATTTTAGCGTCACTGTGCTGTGAACTCAGTTAGGGACAGAACGCTACTCTGCTCACTCTGAGGGACAGTTAGATATTGCGATTTTGTGTACTACTGTGCTTTAGGCAGGCTAGTTTACCAACCGCTGTGTAAAGCTTCATTTTGCCAGTGTTGTTTTAACAGCTCTGTGCAAGGTGTGTGTGTGACAGTGCAGGTGACGCTGCAGTTTGCTCTGCATCCACCGCTGTTTGTAGGCATCTGCACGTGTCACTGACTCTTTTTTTTTTTTATTTTATTTTGTGGAATTGGTGCAGCTCCATTATATTAGAAAAAAATCAAATCTATTAGTGTGACGTGCTTCCATCCGTATACAATACATTGGTTGCAAACACTATAGAAGTACAGAAAGGAGCCTTTCACAGCTACTGAACAGTTGTCTGCAGGGTTTACTGTAGTCTGTGAGCTTTTCATTTTGTGAGTGCAGATTACGCTCCAGTTAGTTCTTCAACCACTGCCGGTTGTAGTCTGCTGAGCGTGTGTCACTGCCTCATTCTTCACATTTTTCTCTAATTGGTGCTGCTCCATTTTAGTGGAAAAAAATCTAATCTATTAGTGTGACGCGCTTCCATCCGTATACAATACATTGGTTGCAAACACTATAGAAGTAGACAAAGGGGCCTTTAACAGCTACTGAACAGTTGTGTTTCAGTGTTCACTGTAGTCTGTGAGCTTTTCATTTTGTGAGTGCAGATTACGCTCCAGTTTGTTCTTCAACCACTGCCGGTTGTAGTCTGCTGAGCGTGTGTCACTGCCTCATCCTTCACATTTTTCTCTAATTGGTGCTGCTCCATTTTAGTGGAAAAAAATCTAATCTATTAGTGTGACGCGCTTCCATCCGTATACAATACATTGGTTGCAAACACTATAGAAGTAGACAAAGGGGCCTTTAACAGCTACTGAACAGTTGTGTTTCAGTGTTCACTGTAGTCTGTGAGCTTTTCATTTTTTGAGTGCAGATTACGCTCCAGTTTGTTCTTCAACCACTGCCGGTTGTAGTCTGCTGAGCGTGTGTCACTGCCTCATCCTTCACATTTTTCTCTAATTGGTGCTGCTCCATTTTAGTGGAAAAAAATCTAATCTATTAGTGTGACGCGCTTCCATCCGTATACAATACATTGGTTGCAAACACTATAGAAGTAGACAAAGGGGCCTTTAACAGCTACTGAACAGTTGTGTTTCAGTGTTCACTGTAGTCTGTGAGCTTTTCATTTTGTGAGTGCAGATTACGCTCCAGTTTGTTCTTCAACCACTGCCGGTTGTAGTCTGCTGAGCGTGTGTCACTGCCTCATTCTTCACATTTTTCTCTAATTGGTGCTGCTCCATTTTAGTGGAAAAAAATCTAATCTATTAGTGTGACGCGCTTCCATCCGTATACAATACATTGGTTGCAAACACTATAGAAGTAGACAAAGGGGCCTTTAACAGCTACTGAACAGTTGTGTTTCAGTGTTCACTGTAGTCTGTGAGCTTTTCATTTTGTGAGTGCAGATTACGCTCCAGTTTGTTCTTCAACCACTGCCGGTTGTAGTCTGCTGAGCGTGTGTCACTGCCTCATCCTTCACATTTTTCTCTAATTGGTGCTGCTCCATTTTAGTGGAAAAAAATCTAATCTATTAGTGTGACGCGCTTCCATCCGTATACAATACATTGGTTGCAAACACTATAGAAGTAGACAAAGGGGCCTTTAACAGCTACTGAACAGTTGTGTTTCAGTGTTCACTGTAGTCTGTGAGCTTTTCATTTTGTGAGTGCAGATTACGCTCCAGTTTGTTCTTCAACCACTGCCGGTTGTAGTCTGCTGAGCGTGTGTCACTGCCTCATCCTTCACATTTTTCTCTAATTGGTGCTGCTCCATTTTAGTGGAAAAAAATCTAATCTATTAGTGTGACGCGCTTCCATCCGTATACAATACATTGGTTGCAAACACTATAGAAGTAGACAAAGGGGCCTTTAACAGCTACTGAACAGTTGTGTTTCAGTGTTCACTGTAGTCTGTGAGCTTTTCATTTTGTGAGTGCAGATTACGCTCCAGTTTGTTCTTCAACCACTGCCGGTTGTAGTCTGCTGAGCGTGTGTCACTGCCTCATTCTTCACATTTTTCTCTAATTGGTGCTGCTCCATTTTAGTGGAAAAAAATCTAATCTATTAGTGTGACGCGCTTCCATCCGTATACAATACATTGGTTGCAAACACTATAGAAGTACACAAAGGGGCCTTTCACAGATACTGAACAGTTGTCTGCAGGGTTCACTGTAGTCTGTGAGGAATAACCACACTTAGGCCTTATAACTTTTCTGACTTTCTTTATCAATCTACCAAGATGAAGAAGTCAGTGAGTAAGGCACGTGGTCGTGGTCGTGGCCGTGGATTTGCAGCAGGGAGAGGACGTGGGGATTCTGTGGCTGCTGCCGCACCCAGTGACACAGCATCCACCAGTTTTCCCCGTGAGCGTTCCTTTATGCGCACTTTTGTAGGAGCTCAGCGTACCCCCCTGCTGCGTGAAGAACAAATTGAAGCCGTTGTTGGTTGGATGGCAGCCAATGCATCGACTTCAATAGCTTCCACCTCCTCTCAGGACCACAGCACTGTTGAACAACCATCAGTCTCTTCACCGCCTGCCAAATTGCCCAGGCAGTCAGAGAGCTCTGTACAGGAGCCAGCTGAGTCTCTGCTTCTGTTCTCAGAATCTGTTGGCTTGCAAACAGGGGCCCAGCCAAGCAGCATTCTGGAATGTGAAGAAGAGGCAGTATGCAGTGATGCGCAACAGCTGTGTCTCTCTGAATCTGAAGAGGCGGGTGAGCCAGTGCCGATGGTCAGCACACCGCAGAACGCATCTGATGATGATGAGACTCAGTTGCCAGTTTCTGTTGAGCATGGTGCTGGCCAGACCACCCAACAACAGCAGGTGTTGGAAGAGGGTAGTGGTGGAGATGATGAGGTCCAAGACCCAACATGGCGTGAGGAACAGGAAGGTGGTGGGAGCAGCTCTGAGGAAGAGATTGCCCCAACGGTCCAAACAGTAGGGAGAGGTAGGCTGCAGACTCGCTTGCCTGTAGCCTCCAGTTTGGCACCCGTTCAGAGCAGTTCTCTTCCAACAGCCAAACCGGGCGCTCCCAGGACTTGCTCTGCGTGGTCCTTTTTTGATACAGTTGCAGATGATATTTGCTATGTCAAATGCAAGCTGTGTAATCAAAAAATTAAAAGAGGTAAAAGTGTCAGTAACCTTAATACAACAAATATGTGCAAACATGTGCGGTCAAAGCACTTTGTTGAGTTACAAAGACACACTGGAGATGTAGGCCAACCTACAGCAGCACCTACATCTTCAGCTCGTGTTGGAGCCTCTTCCTCCAGTTCACACACAGCTGGTTCGGCTTCCTCAAAGGATCGCCATGGAAGAACCTCTGTCACTGTTGTCCAGAGACACAGTGTTATTCCACCCACAGCTGCAAGTTCCCTGTCATTCTCACACACCCAGGCCACAAAACAGCCATCGGTAGCACAGGCATGGGATAAAAGACGGCCATACTCGGCAAACCATCCACGAGCACAGGCTCTGAATGCTGGCATTGCAAAACTCCTGTCCCTTGAAATGCTGTCATTCAGGCTGGTGGAGACTGACAGTTTCCGTGAATTAATGGCATTGGCAGTCCCACAATACAATGTGCCCAGCCGATTTTATTTCAGCAGGCAAGCCGTCCCTGGTCTGCAAAAGCATGTTGAGGCAAAAATTAAACATGCGCTACTAAACGCCGTCAGTAGCAAGGTCCACCTGACCACCGATGCGTGGACCAGTACCCATGGCCAGGGACGATACCTTTCACTCACTGCCCATTGGGTGAATGTTGTGGAGCCGGGTACAGATCTTGCGAGTGGCGCTGTACGTGTTCTGCCAACTCCAAGGATTGCCGGAATCAAGTCTGTCCACATTGACTCCTCCTCCTACTCCAGTTCCTCAGAATCATCGCTGCAGGAGCCGTCACGGTCTACCTCCACATGGACCCGTGGACGCTTACCTGATGCGACCGATATGAGCACAGCCGTGGCCAAACGGCAACAGGCCGTTCTGAAATTAATTCCCATGGGGAATCGAAGCCACACAGCGCAGGAGGTCTGGAATGCCATCAAGCAGGAGAGCGACGTGTGGTTTTTGCCAGCGAATCTTCAGCCAGGCTTGGTAGTGTGTGACAATGGCCGAAATCTGGTGGCAGCTCTGGGCCTTGGCAAACTCACTCACATACCATGTCTGGCACATGTGCTCAACTTGGTCGTGCAGAGTTTTTTGAGGGACTATCCGGATCTTGATGCACTGCTGCACAAGGTCCGCCTAGAGTGCGCTCACTTGCGACGTTCCAGCATGGCCAGATCGCGCAT
Source organism: Oophaga sylvatica (assembly GCA_033576555.1). NCBI lineage: Eukaryota > Metazoa > Chordata > Amphibia > Anura > Dendrobatidae > Oophaga > Oophaga sylvatica. The sequence goes on along the minus strand of JARQOD010006035.1, from coordinate 33,184 downwards.
TGCAGCTCTGCAACGCAGATTGCGCCTTCCTGAACATCGCATCATATGTGACGTATCCACCAGGTGGAATTCAACGTTACATATGTTGGAGCGGTTGTGTGAGCAGCAGCCAGCAGTAATGGAGTATCAGCTGCATCAGGCGCAATCAACACGCAATTTGCGCCGTCCACACTTCACCATTAATGAGTGGGCCACTATGAAGGACATGTGCCACGTTTTGCGTGCGTTTGATGAGTCAACGCGGATGGCGAGTGCAGATGATGCACTAGTCAGCCTGACTGTCCCCCTTATCTGCCTGCTTCAAAAAACACTGCAAGCAATAAGAGATGAGGTTTTCGAAGAGGTGGAGGATGAGGAGTCACAAATTCCATCACCTTCTGGAAAGTCAGCGCAACGTGGTTCCTCACAAAGGGCTGGGCAGGGCTCACTTTGTGAGGAGGATGAGGAGGAGGAGTCAATGGAGGAGGAAGACATCGCTCCAGAGGGAGGTACACAACGCTCTAGTCAGTATGTAGAGCGAGGGTGGGGTGATGCAGAGCAGGCAGAGATGACGCCTCTTGCAGAGGACAGCGTTTCTTTGCCAGTTGGGAGTCTGCAGCACATGGTTGATTTCATGCTGCAGTGCCTAAGAAACGACCGCCGCATCGCCCACATTCTCACGACGTCTGATTATTGGGTGTACACCCTCCTAGACCCTCGCTACCGGGACAACGTCAAAAGCCTCATCACACCGTTGAACCGGGAGCGTAAAATGCGGGAGTACCAAGACACACTGGTGCAATCCCTAATGTTCTACCTTACTGCCGAGAGCACTGCTGCTGCTACTGCTTTACAAAGCAGCTCTGTGCGTCGAGGCAGTGTAGAGAGCTCTGCAACAAGAGGGAGCACACGCAGTGCCTCTGCACAGGGAAAGACCAGTATGTTAAAAATGTGGCAAAGTTTTGTGGCAGCGCCACAAATGTCTACACCATCCGAGAGGGCTCCAGTCAGCGGGAGGCAACGTATCCGTCAGATGGTGACAGACTACTTGGCTTTGCCTCTCAGTGTACTCCCAGATGGCTCTTCCCCATTCAAGTTTTGGGTCTCTAAGCTGGATACATGGCCAGAGCTTAGCCAGTATGCATTGGAGGTGCTGGCTTGCCCTGCTGCCAGTGTATTATCGGAGCGCGTCTTTAGTGCTGCAGGTGGTGTACTAACAGACCGTCGCATGCGACTATCCTCCGATAATGTAGACCGGCTTACTTTTCTGAAAATGAACAAGGCATGGATCTCGCCAGAATTTGTCTGTCCGTTTTCAGATTAAATAACTGGTTCGCAACGTTATCCATGTCTCCTGTTATGTTCATCTTTCTACCACCTGAACTCTACTCCCTGGGCTCCAACACTGCCAGTTGCTGCTCAGAAGTGTCGTGTCCACAGAACAAAACACAAGCTCTACTGTTAGTGGGGTTCAGTAACGCCAGCTGTTCCCCTGCTGTGTGAACGGCAAGAAGTCTCCTGTTCCCGACACATGGACAGAAAAACACATGACCAACATGCTCCAAATAGGGAAGAGCCGTCACCTGCTTGTTATGCTGAAAACATGAAATTGTGAAGTTTTGCAGGCCTAGAATGATAAATTTTTATGACAAATATGGACAAATAATAATTTGTCATCACAGCGCATATCTGCACATGTCTATTAGAAATGGTAACAAAAAATAAAACATAGTCTACTCTTCACATTTTGAAATTAATGCATAAAAGTACATTTCATACTTATGAATTAATGCTTTTTAAGGAACTTTATCTGTACCTGTAAGATAATGCAGTCAATGGATGTACGAATCATTAAATCCTCATCATCATCATCACGAGTTTTATTTATGACAGACATTATAAAATACACATACTGATGCCAACTGTAACTTCAAACACCATATATGAAATGGCCAGCATGTAAACATGGTAATAATGTCCAATAATAAATTATTACATCTAGAAAGTGCATCATGCATACTGACAATAGGTAGTTATACCTGCAAGTGCTGTTGAAACAACCACAAGAGATATAAATTAATACTGGTATATAGGTATCACAGTGCATAGTTACTCATGGACAATGTTGATGTAATACTGTATCTCAATTAAGTCAGCGTCAACCATTAGGCTTGTTAGTCTTGTACATTGTTAAAGAGGGAACGTAATTTTTTTGTTTGTCATAGGTGGAGTATTACACATTAAATTATTACTGCTGTATTTTTTTTTGCGTCCCTAGTGCGCAATAACGCAGCCTAACCTCACATTTTATAGTCAGCTAATTGCCACACGCTACCCTACCCTACGCGTGACAGTAGGAAGGTAGTGTTGACGGATAAAGCTTTGCGCAACCAGACATTCTTTTACCCTCTTCAACACTCTACAAGCAAAAAATGCATGATTTCAGCCGCAGACTTTATTGACGTACAGTATAACATCGGCATTACCCATCAGAGGCTGTCCACTGTCTGATACAGACATAGAATATACCTTTGCTATCCGTAGCCTTTGTTTCACCTACACTTGCAGGCACACACTTAAATTGTGACAAACAATGCCTAATGTTTTTTTAAATGGTTATTTTTTATCGTACATTATTGTGTCATCAATCATCACATTGATGAGTCCATGCTGGACATGTCATACATGCTATAGAAAGTTACGATTTTATGAACTTAAATAATTGAAATGTCTGTGACTGTCACATAAAATTTGCGATGATGATGAGTGACTATTACAAAATCCATTGTCTTCACTATGTTATGGTTTAACATAGCGTTCCTTAAGCATTATTCATAAAAAAAAAAATGGACTTTTATTCTTAAATTTACAACACTATATTTTGTTACCAATTTTTTGGGTGTTGTGTTGTTCCATTTATTTTTGGCATGTGCATATATGCGTTTATATTTGTATTTTCTTTATTTTTCCTTCTTGAAATTAGAAAACATGTGTATCTTTGTACCGTGTTAGCCAGTAGATAGAAAAATATTTAGACTTCAGAGTCAGCAGTGGTTGATACCTTTTAATGGATAACTGAAAAGATGGAAACAAATTGCAAGCTTTCAAGGCTACTCACGTCTCTTCATCAGGCAAAGACTAAATAAAAAAATTAAGCATCACATATTTCTATACACAACAGGACACAGGAATAGTGCAATAGGTAAGACAAGTAAGTGACGTGTATCAGAACTGTCATTATCTCACAGGGATGAACATAAATATTGGAACAGTTCCTAGATAAGGATAGAAAGTTTGATTGCCCTCTCATTGGCGTCTTTTTTTGGGTTTTCATGACCCTGGAAGGGCATAGACGCAGATTCCTTAATTGATATAGAATGACATAAATCCATGTGATCTATTCATTCCATCACTAACAGTGTCAAAGGTCATGATGAGCTTATATTCTGAAACCTTTGTACGTTTCTCATATTTGAAGTTATATTTTAATACCAGTAATTCCATATCCATCATGCTATGACCGGGCATACAAAAGTCTTTTGCCACAGGTAAATTCATTAATTTATCTGTGATTGTGTGGCGCTGATAATTCATCCTTGTTCTCCTTTTTGTTGCCGGTCTCCCCTCACTTGTCCCTCCCTCACTTGTCTTAGCTATTCCTGTGTCCTGTTGTGTGTAGAAATATGTGATTCTTCATTTTTGGCTTTACTCTTAGCCTGATGAAGACACCTGAGTAGTCTCGAAAGCTTTGAATTTGTTACCATATTTTCAGTTAGCCATTAAACGTTATCAACCACAGAGGACTGTCAAGTATAAATATTTTTCTATTCTTGTAATTGAAATTCATCATTTTATTGTCGTAGTAAAACTTCATTTATTCTTGTTTGAAGTACATACATTTGCAATGGCCACGTAACAAGGCAATAACTCAATATTTTATGCCTACACCCTCCTTGACCCTGGGCTTCAACAGCGCCAGTTGCTGCTCAGAAGTGTTAGATGCACAGATGAAAACAATCGCTGATGTGTTTCTGGGGTTCAGTAACGCCTGCTGTTCCCTGCTGTGTGTCTGGCAAAAAGTCCTGCTGCCTCCACCATGTTCTCTTCTCATCCCTGGGTTACAACACCGCCAGTTGTTTCTCGGAAGTGCTGTTAGCACAGTCTACACTTGCTCCTGTGTTACTGGGGTTCAGTAATGTCAGCTGTTCCCTGCTGTGTGAACGGCAAAAAGTCCTGCTGCCTCCACCATGTTCTCTTCTCATCCTGGGTACAACACCGCCAGTTGTTTCTCGGAAGTGCTGTTAGCACAGTTACACTTGCTCCTGTGTTACTGGGGTTCAGTAATGTCAGCTGTTCCCTGCTGTGTGAACGGCAAAAGTCCTGCTGCCTCCACCTGTTCTTTCTCATCCCTGGGTTACAACACCGCCAGTTGTTTCTCGGAAGTGCTGTTAGCACAGTCTACACTTGCTCCTGTGTTACTGGGGTTCAGTAATGTCAGCTGTTCCCCTGCTGTGTGAACGGCAAAAGTCCTGCTGCCTCCACCTGTTCTCTTCTCATCCTGGGTTACAACACCGCCAGTTGTTTCTCGGAAGTGCTGTTAGCACAGTCTACACTTGCTCCTGTGTTACTGGGGTTCAGTAATGTCAGCTGTTCCCTGCTGTGTGAACGGCAAAAGTCTGCTGCCTCCACCATGTTCTCTTCTCATCCCTGGGTTACAACACCGCCAGTTGTTTCTCGGAAGTGCTGTTAGCACAGTCTACACTTGCTCCCTGTGTTACTGGGGTTCAGTAATGTCAGCTGTTCCCCTGCTGTGTGAACGGCAAAAGTCCTGCTGCCTCCACCATGTTCTCTTCTCATCCCTGGGTTACAACACCGCCAGTTGTTTCTCGGAAGTGCTGTTAGCACAGTTACACTTGCTCCCTGTGTTACTGGGGTTCAGTAATGTCAGCTGTTCCCCCTGCTGTGTGAACGGCAAAAAGTCCTGCTGCCTCACCCATGTTCTTTCTCATCCCTGGGTTACAACACCGCCAGTTGTTTCTCGGAAGTGCTGTTAGCACAGTCTACACTTGCTCCTGTGTTACTGGGGTTCAGTAATGTCAGCTGTTCCCCTGCTGTGTGAACGGCAAAAGTCTGCTGCCTCCACCTGTTCTTTCTCATCCTGGGTTACAACACCGCCAGTTGTTTCTCGGAATTGCTGTTAGCACAGTCTACACTTGCTCCTGTGTTACTGGGGTTCAGTAATGTCAGCTGTTCCCTGCTGTGTGAACGGCAAAAGTCTGCTGCCTCCACCTGTTCTTTCTCATCCCTGGGTTACAACACCGCCAGTTGTTTCTCGGAAGTGCTGTTAGCACAGTTACACTTGCTCCGTGTTACTGGGGTTCAGTAATGTCAGCTGTTCCCTGCTGTGTGAACGGCAAAAAGTCCTGCTGCTCCACCATGTTCTTTCTCATCCCTGGGTTACAACCCACCGCCAGTTGTTTCTCGGAAGTGCTGTTAGCACAGTCTACACTTGCTCCGTGTTACTGGGGTTCAGTAATGTCAGCTGTTCCCTGCTGTGTGAACGGCAAACAGTCCTGCTGCCTCACCATGTTCTCTTCTCATCCCTGGGTTACAACACCGCCAGTTGTTTCTCGGAAGTGCTGTTAGCACAGTTAACACTTGCTCCTGTGTTACTGGGGTTCAGTAATGTCAGCTGTTCCCTGCTGTGTGAACGGCAAAAAAGTCCTGCTGCCTCCACCATGTTCTCTTCTCATCCCTGGGTTACAACACGCCAGTTGTTTCTCGGAAGTGCTGTTAGCACAGTCTACACTTGCTCCTGTGTTACTGGGGTTCAGTAATGTCAGCTGTTCCCCTGCTGTGTGAACGGCAAAAAGTCCTGCTGCCTCCACCATGTTCTCTTCTCATCCCTGGGTTACAACACCGCCAGTTGTTTCTCGGAAGTGCTGTTAGCACAGTCTACACTTGCTCCTGTGTTACTGGGGTTCAGTAATGTCAGCTGTTCCCCTGCTGTGTGAACGGCAAAAAGTCCTGCTGCCTCCACCATGTTCTCTTCTCATCCCTGGGTTACAACACCGCCAGTTGTTTCTCGGAAGTGCTGTTAGCACAGTCTACACTTGCTCCGTGTTACTGGGGTTCAGTAATGTCAGCTGTTCCCCTGCTGTGTGAACGGCAAAAAGTCCTGCTGCCTCCACCATGTTCTCTTCTCATCCCTGGGTTACAACACCGCCAGTTGTTTCTCGGAAGTGCTGTTAGCACAGTTACACTTGCTCCTGTGTTACTGGGGTTCAGTAATGTCAGCTGTTCCCCTGCTGTGTGAACGGCAAAAAGTCCTGCTGCCTCCACCATGTTCTCTTCTCATCCCTGGGTTACAACACCGCCAGTTGTTTCTCGGAAGTGCTGTTAGCACAGTTACACTTGCTCCTGTGTTACTGGGGTTCAGTAATGTCAGCTGTTCCCCTGCTGTGTGAACGGCAAAAGTCCTGCTGCCTCCACCTGTTCTCTTCTCATCCCTGGGTTACAACACCGCCAGTTGTTTCTCGGAAGTGCTGTTAGCACAGTCTACACTTGCTCCTGTGTTACTGGGGTTCAGTAATGTCAGCTGTTCCCTGCTGTGTGAACGGCAAAAAGTCCTGCTGCCTCCACCATGTTCTCTTCTCATCCCTGGGTTACAACACCGCCAGTTGTTTCTCGGAAGTGCTGTTAGCACAGTCTACACTTGCTCCTGTGTTACTGGGGTTCAGTAATGTCAGCTGTTCCCTGCTGTGTGAACGGCAAAAAGTCCTGCTGCCTCCACCATGTTCTCTTCTCATCCCTGGGTTACAACACCGCCAGTTGTTTCTCGGAAGTGCTGTTAGCACAGTCTACACTTGCTCCTGTGTTACTGGGGTTCAGTAATGTCAGCTGTTCCCCTGCTGTGTGAACGGCAAAAAGTCCTGCTGCCTCCACCATGTTCTCTTCTCATCCTGGGTTACAACACCGCCAGTTGTTTCTCGGAAGTGCTGTTAGCACAGTTACACTTGCTCCTGTGTTACTGGGGTTCAGTAATGTCAGCTGTTCCCCTGCTGTGTGAACGGCAAAAAGTCCTGCTGCCTCCACCATGTTCTCTTCTCATCCCTGGGTTACAACACCGCCAGTTGTTTCTCGGAAGTGCTGTTAGCACAGTCTACACTTGCTCCTGTGTTACTGGGGTTCAGTAATGTCAGCTGTTCCCTGCTGTGTGAACGGCAAAAAGTCCTGCTGCCTCCACCATGTTCTCTTCTCATCCCTGGGTTACAACACCGCCAGTTGTTTCTCGGAAGTGCTGTTAGCACAGTTACACTTGCTCCTGTGTTACTGGGGTTCAGTAATGTCAGCTGTTCCCCTGCTGTGTGAACGGCAAAAAGTCCTGCTGCCTCCACCATGTTCTCTTCTCATCCCTGGGTTACAACACCGCCAGTTGTTTCTCGGAAGTGCTGTTAGCACAGTCTACACTTGCTCCGTGTTACTGGGGTTCAGTAATGTCAGCTGTTCCCCTGCTGTGTGAACGGCAAAAAGTCCTGCTGCCTCCACCATGTTCTATTCTCATCCCTGGGTTACAACACCGCCAGTTGTTTCTCGGAAGTGCTGTTAGCACAGTTAACACTTGCTCCCGTGTTACTGGGGTTCAGTAATGTCAGCTGTTCCCCTGCTGTGTGAACGGCAAAAAGTCCTGCTGCCTCCACCATGTTCTCTTCTCATCCCTGGGTTACAACACCGCCAGTTGTTTCTCGGAAGTGCTGTTAGCACAGTTAACACTTGCTCCCGTGTTACTGGGGTTCAGTAATGTCAGCTGTTCCCCTGCTGTGTGAACGGCAAAAAGTCCTGCTGCCTCCACCATGTTCTCTTCTCATCCCTGGGTTACAACACCGCCAGTTGTTTCTCGGAAGTGCTGTTAGCACAGTTAACACTTGCTCCCGTGTTACTGGGGTTCAGTAATGTCAGCTGTTCCCCTGCTGTGTGAACGGCAAACAGTCCTGCTGCCTCCACCCTGTTCTCTTCTCATCCCTGGGTTACAACACCGCCAGTTGTTTCTCGGAAGTGCTGTTAGCACAGTCTACACTTGCTCCTGTGTTACTGGGGTTCAGTAATGTCAGCTGTTCCCCTGCTGTGTGAACGGCAAACAGTCCTGCTGCCTCAACTTTAATTTCCATGGGTACCTTCTGCTACCCATCCGGGTTCCAGTACCGTCAGCTGGTTCTCCGCAGTGCCTTTGGCCTAGGTGCCTCCATGTCGGTATCCGAGTTCCAGCAACGTCTGCTGGTCCTTGGTAGTGCTTTGGAGCACAGGTACCTCCTGCTTAGTAACCGTGTCCCAGTAACGTCAGCTGGTCCTCGGTTGTGCCATTGGCTCTTTTCCTTCTGCTGACCCTCCGGGTTCCAGCACAGTCAGCTGGTCCTCGTTACTTTCATTGGCTCTTGTACCTTCTGCTACCCATCCGGGTTCCAGTACCGTCAGCTGGTTCTCCGCAGTGCCTTTGGCCTAGGTGCCTCCATGTCGGTATCCGAGTTCCAGCAACGTCTGCTGGTCCTTGGTAGTGCTTTGGAGCACAGGTACCTCCTGCTTAGTAACCGTGTCCCAGTAACGTCAGCTGGTCCTCGGTTGTGCCATTGGCTCTTTTCCTTCTGCTGACCCTCCGGGTTCCAGCACAGTCAGCTGGTCCTCGTTACTTTCATTGGCTCTTGTACCTTCTTCTACCCATCCGGGTTCCAGTACCGTCAGCTGGTTCTCCGCAGTGCCTTTGGCCTAGGTGCCTCCATGTCGGTATCCGAGTTCCAGCAACGTCTGCTGGTCCTTGGTAGTGCTTTGGAGCACAGGTACCTCCTGCTTAGTAACCGTGTCCCAGTAACGTCAGCTGGTCCTCGGTTGTGCCATTGGCTCTTTTCCTTCTGCTGACCCTCCGGGTTCCAGCACAGTCAGCTGGTCCTCGTTACTTTCATTGGCTCTTGTACCTTCTGCTACCCATCAGGGTTCCAGTACCGTCAGCTGGTTCTCCGCAGTGCCTTTGGCCTAGGTGCCTCCATGTCGGTATCCGAGTTCCAGCAACGTCTGCTGGTCCTTGGTAGTGCTTTGGAGCACAGGTACCTCCTGCTTAGTAACCGTGTCCCAGTAACGTCAGCTGGTCCTCGGTTGTGCCATTGGCTCTTTTCCTTCTGCTGACCCTCCGGGTTCCAGCACAGTCAGCTGGTCCTCGTTACTTTCATTGGCTCTTGTACCTTCTGCTACCCATCCGGGTTCCAGTACCGTCAGCTGGTTCTCCGCAGTGCCTTTGGCCTAGGTGCCTCCATGTCGGTATCCGAGTTCCAGCAACGTCTGCTGGTCCTTGGTAGTGCTTTGGAGCACAGGTACCTCCTGCTTAGTAACCGTGTCCCAGTAACGTCAGCTGGTCCTCGGTTGTGCCATTGGCTCTTTTCCTTCTGCTGACCCTCCGGGTTCCAGCACAGTCAGCTGGTCCTCGTTACTTTCATTGGCTCTTGTACCATCACCAACAGGACAAAGAAGGTTAAGACAAACTACAAGATACAGAACAAGAGACAGAAGAACAATAAGCAGAAGATCAAAAAGCAGAAGAACATTAAGTATAAGACCAAAATGAAGGCAAAATATATGCTCTAAATTCTAAGCAGAAGAAGACTAAGCAGTGTATGGGGGTGAGTCCGTTCCTCCTCGTGGTGCCCTGGAAAATGCCTGATGCTGCTGCAGGCTAAACTGAACGCGGACAAATACTGTTGTAATTAAAATCTTTCGTGACAGCAAGAACGGAAGGATGAAAATTCAGAGTTTTACAGATTACAAGTACAGGAATGTCTGTCACAAATAAGAATATGATGAAAAGGATGAATAGGAAGAAGATGAAGAAGTAGAATATGAAGAATAATAACTGTTTAATAAGAACAATATAAGTAATGTTAACAAAAAGATGAATAGCAAGAAGTTTTAGAAGATTAAGAAGGTGAAGATGAAGAATAATTTGATGAGAAAGATGATGCTGCTGAAGATTATGAAGGAGAAAGTGTGTGAAAAGTTAAAAAGGTGAAGAGCATGGAAGTTGTGAAACAGACATATTTGACAAAATAGAAAAAAGGTTAACAACATTGTCAATTTCTTCGTCAATCCAAAAAGAAATATTAATGCTATTCCATTGCATTGTGTTAAACATCTATGCCTTTAATGTCTCCTCAACCTCCCCCAATAAATTCTACATTACTCTTTGTTGTTTTCCTTCATGTACAATTAACCAACAAGGCAAGAATGGGTTTTTTTTAATTCCGATATTTTGTTCCCATAGACTTACATTGTATTTCCGGTATCGGTATCGGGTATCGCCGATATTTTTTGGGTATCGGCGATACCATTCCGATTCCGATACTTTTGGATATCGGAAAGTATCGCTCAACTCTAGTTGTTGTGATTGGTGTTCTGGTCAGGTTGGGTTTGGGTGAGCTGTTCCGAGGGTCCTAGTTTTTCTGTTTCACCTACGTGTGTCAGGGCTTTATGGTGATGGGAGCTTGGATTGCTCCTACGTAGGTGAGCCCGGAATGACAGTGCCCTCTTTAGAACCGTTAGGTGTAGAGGGAATCTGCCCAGCTCGGCCCGGCAGGCACTGTTGGAGGTGCTCCGATGGACTTGGAGAAGGTGCTTGCAGAATTCCAGGTGGAATATTTCTGTTGGGCTGGAATCCCATCTTTACCAGTCTGGGTAGGTGTGAGGACCCCAGACTTCACTGCCATACAGGAGGATTGGGGCGATGACCGAGTCGAAGATTTTTAACCAGACCCTCACTGGTGGCTTCAGATGGTAAAGTTTCCTTCGGATGCCATAGAAGGTTTTACATGCCTTGTCTTTCAGGGTCTCTATGGCTTGTTTGAAGCTTCCTGACCGGTGAATCTCTAGGCCCAGGTAGGTATATTTGTCTGTTCCTGTAAGGGCGCAGTTGTTGAGGACAAATGAAGGTTGCTGTTCTAATTTTCTCTTTCTCCTCTGGAACACCATGATGTTGGTTTTCTTTAGGTTGACCGGTAGTGCCCAGGTGGAGCTGAATTTCTCCAAGATTTTCAGGTTGTCTTGGAGGGCTTTCTCGGTTGGTGACAGAAGCAGCAGGTCATCTGCATACAGCAGGAATTTCACCTGGGTGTCGTGGAGGGTGGGACCTGGTGCTGTGGAAGATTCCAGAGCGGTAGCCAGCTCGTTGATGTAAATGTTGAAGAGCGTTGGACTTAGGCTGCAGCCTTTTCTGACTCCACGGCTCTGCTGGAAATAAGCCGTTCTTTTACCGTTCACACTCACACTGCAGAGGTTCTCGGTGTAGGAGCTTTTGATAACATCGTAGGTCTTTCCTCCTATTCCGCTCTCCAGCAGTTTCAGGAATAAGCCCGGGTGCCACACCGAATCAAAGGCCTTTTTAAAGTCCACGAAACAGGCGTATATCTTCCCGTTCTTTGTATTGTGGACGTGTCTCTGAATGAGGCTGTGCAGGGTATAGATGTGGTCAGTGGTGCGGTGGTTTGGCATGAACCCTGCTTGGCTCTTGCTGAGGACGTTATGTTCGGTGAGGAAACTGAGGATCCTCTTGTTCAGGATGCTGTTGAACAGTTTCCCCAGGTTGCTGCTGACACATATGCCTCTGTAGTTGGCTGGGTCATACCTGTCCCCATTCTTGTGGATGGGTGTGATGAGGCCTTGGTTCCAGGTACGAGGGAAGTAGCCGGCACTTAGCACAATATTGAAGAGTTTAACCATTGCAGCCTGTATTTCTGGTGGGCTGTACTTCAGCATTTCTGGTAGGATTCCATCCAGGCCACCGGCTTTTCTACATCTTATGGAAGAGATTCTCTCTGCTACTTCCTGTAATGTAATAGGTGTATCCACTGGGTTTTGGAAATTTTTTACTTTTTCCTCCATTGCTTTTAGTTTTGCCATTATGTTTTCCTGTTCTTGGTTTAGTTCTTCCTTTGGGATGTCTTTATAGAGGTCTCTGAAGTACTGGAGCCAGATGTTGCCGTTTTGGATATGGATGTTGTTTTTCTTGTCTTTTGTGCCCATGTGGTTCCATAGTTCCCAGAAGGAATTGTCTTGAAGAGCATCTTGGAGTTGGTTAAGCTTGGTAGAGATGTAACTCTGCTTCTTCCTCCTGAGGATGGTTTTGTACTGTCTTTGTATGGTTTCATAGGCTTCCCTCAGACCAGGGTGGTTGGGGTCTCTATGTTTCTTGTTTGAGGCTGTTCTCAGGGTCTTCCGTACGGCTTTACATTCTCTGTCAAACCAACCGTTGGTCTGTTTTTCTTTTGGTCTCTTGTAGTCAACTTTTTTAAGGTCGGACAGTCTGGCCATTGCATAGAATATATTGTTGAGGTCTTTTGTAGCTTGACTCACTCCCTTTGGGTTAGGCTGGTACTCGTGGTTGTAGAAGTGGTGGAGCATCCGCTGTATTTCGGGTCTGCTGAGAGCCTCTTTGTACTTTAGTGCCGACGTTTTGGACCATTTATATGATGGAGGCCGGTTGAAGAGGCCGCTATGCTGTGGCTTTTGAGTGGGTGGTTTCTCTGTAGATTTCAAGTACAGAAGAAGTTGGCTGTGGTCTGACAGGTGCGTTTGTGGGGTGACTATGAAGGCGCTGATATTTGCCCGGTTCATGTCTGTAATGGCATAATCTACTACACTCCTCCCTACATGGGAGTTTAGTGTATACCTCCCTAAAGAGTCTCCTTTGGTACGTCCATTAAGAATATGAAGTCCTAAACTTCTACATACGTTCAGGAGCTTTTTACCACTTTTGTTGACTGTACTGTCGTAGCTGTTTCTCTCTGTGTGTACTGAGTCTTGGCCGTCATTCTCTGCTCCAAATATGTAGATGTTCCCATCCGTGGTCAGGAAGTCGTTTTCTCTCCCTGTTCTTGCGTTGAGGTCTCCAAAGATGAGAACTTTGCCCAGGGCCTGATAGTGGGCGGCTTCTCTTTGTAAGATCTCGAAGCTCTCTGGATTGAAGTAGGGGGACTCTGGCGGTGGTATATAGGTGGCGCAGAGGTGGACATCAGACTGAGAGGTGTGGATGGAGCTGCTGATCCTGATCCATATGTGGCTGCCTCCTCTCTTCACCGGTTTGATGTATTGGTGGAGCTCGTCTTTATACCAGATCAGTATTCCTCCTGAGCTCCGGCCCTGTTTGATGTTTTTATTTTTCAGGGCAGGGACAGAGATTTCCCTGTATCCGATGGGCGCCAGGGATTCGTTTTCGGCTCTGGTCCATGTTTCCAGGAGGATCTGGATGTCTATATTTTTCAGTCTTTGTATAAAGTCTGGGTCATTTGTTTTACATCCAAAGGTCGAGGTGTTGAGACCCTGAATATTCCAGCTGCTGATTGTAAGTAAAGTCATTTTTTCTTATTTATCTTGTGTGTATATACCTTGTAATGAGTATGGCTGTGTAGGACAAACTGGATTTCTGACTGTTTTGTAGGTGTGCTTGGTTCCATCCAGTCACATTAGTTTCCTGCATAGTGCGCTGAGCAGGGTCTTTACCTCATCCGTATCTCTGCTCTGCGTGTATCTGTGTGGGGTCGGTGGACCCCTCCATGGAGGTCTCCTCCTCTGATGGTCTGATTTTGGGTGAAGAGCTTTGTTTCCAGCTTCTGGAGATAGGATTGGGGTTTTCTGTCTTTTTATTGTTAGGGGTCTTTCGGTGTGATGTTGGTCACTGTTGAATCCAGGCCTGGGTCCTCTGTTTAGTACGATGTCTTTCAGCTCTTTGGCCAGGAGGCTGACCCCTTGTTTGTTGAGGTGCTTATTATCATATAGGTGATGGTGGTTTATGGAAAGGTGTTGTGCCAGGGTCACGTTTGGGACAGTCTTGACCTTTTCTGTCAGTTCCATATTGATGCTTTGGGTGGTTTGCCTGGATATGTCCTTTGTTGGGAGCAGAGATGACAGAATGATTTTGCTGTCTGGGAATTTTAGTTTTGCCTTCTTTGCTAGTTGGGCCAGTTGTGCTGCGATCTGCTTGTGCTGGTCTGGCAGATTGTTTGTACCTGTGTGTATAATAATATGGTTTGGGTTGGTAAAACGTGGATTATTGATGACCTCTGTCACCTGTTCAATAGTTGCACAGTGGATTTTTCTGACCCGTTTTCCTGGGAATAGCCGTTGTGCATTTAGGTACTTCCCATTTGAGTCCATTATTAGGACGATATCAGGGCTTTGTGGTGTCTGGGATGGGTTAAGTGGCTGATGGTGGGGGTCTGTGATGCTGGCTTTGCTGGTGGTTGGTTCGCTTCTCGCTGGCTCACTTTTCTTGGTTTCAGTATTATTCATATTATAGGTTATTGCTGTGTTGTTGTTTGGGGTCTCCACATTCTGGTCAGTGGGGGCCATATTGTCTGCTCTCTGGCTAGTTTCCATTGCCCCCTGCTGGGTCAGACACTGAGGACTCTGCGTTTTGAGTTCTGCTATCTCCTTTCTGAGCCTTTCATTGTCATTTTGTTAATTTGCACATTTCCTCTCTTATTTTCTGGAGAGCTGAGTTGAACTCGCATTTCAGCTTATTGATCTCATTTGTTGCTTGGTCATTTGCATTTCTATGTGAGTTTCTTTGAAGTTCTTCCTTAATTTGAGCCAAGTCTCCTTCTAATTGAGATAGATAGTCTCTGATGTTCTCAGGGGAGAGGTGTGAAGTGTTGGGGGTAGGGGCCCTGGAGGTCTTCTCTGTAGATATGTGAGCATTAGAAATGGTCTCTGGAAGTGTCTTTCTAAGGATTTGAGCCTGTTCACTGATTTCAATAAAAAGTTCATCAAACTGTTGCAGATTGTCCTCAGTCCCTTGCACCATGACGGTGCCAGTATTGTACAAAGTTATAGTGAGTGAGTGTGTGTCATCTTCTGCATTGTTTTTAATTTTAATCTGCCGGCCAGTATTGGTGTTGCACTGGAATATATGTTTATACTGCTTGCACAGGGTGGTGTGCCAGGCTGAGAGATGGTCTGTGCGGAATACCACGTTGGTTCTCCTTTTTTCTTCATCTTTAGTGTAATTAGAAATAAGTGTTTCTGGATTCTCCCTCCTTGCTTTTCCTTTGCTGACTTTACTGCTCTTCTGCCCCTGTGGTGTCTCCATATCTGACCCCCTGGTGTGCTGTGTCTCCAGCTCTGTGCTTTGCCCATTTACATCTAAATTTGTGCTTTCCATTTTTGTGGTTATATAGTAATTGTAATCCTTATTTCTAAGAAGATAGATTTGTAGGAAGTCTATAAATTGTTTTGGGGTTGCAGAGTGGTCCTACCTTTGGATGCTCAGGTCTCTGGATGTCAGATGAATGTTGCCTGTGTGCAGTCTGTCCTCCAAGAGATTCTTGCTTTGTCCTTTAAATCCTCTATTTCTTCCTCTTTCATAAAAATCCAAAGTCCAGCTCAGTCCAGGTCCTTTTCTGTCCCGCGGAGTTGATTTTTTCCAGGTTTTGTCTTACAGTTGGCTCATTACAAGGTATAAAGTGATGGAAATTCAGGAGCTCATCTTCATTGCTTCTTACTCCTATCTCCATGACTCATGGTGACTTCCACACCAGCAAATTTCATGGATCCTGACCTCCCTTTGCCATGAAGGTTGCGACATTGCTGATGTGGCCCCATTGCGCCACAAGCCGGGCTTACAAGGTACAGGTGGATGGAAGTGAAGACATGGTCAGACAATCTGAGGTTGAGGTAGGCAGCATTGTTATGTTACGGTAGCTGAGGAGTGCAGGTAAAAAAGGAAATACACCAGAGCAGTTGGAATCTATGAGATTGCAGTACCCTGACTAACCACCGCAACTAGAGGCAGCCGTGGAGCGTTCCTACGTTGGTCCTAGACGCCTCGTCACAGCCTGAGAAACTAACTACACCTAAAGATAGAAATAGGAAAGCTATCTGCCCCGGAGCAGAACCCCAAAGATAATAGAAAGCCCCAAACATGTAATGGCGGTTAGACAAGAGGAAATACTGACACAGAAAGAAAATAGTATGAGCAAACGCTGGGGCCCAAACTATCTAAATAGAAAAGGATAGGAAGGGTACTTACTGCAATCTCAGAAAACCCTGAAAAAACACCAACTCTACTAATTTCAAAATCACCTGAGATCACACGACCTCTACCACCTAAATTAGTTCTCTGGTGTAACAAAAACAAAACAGCAGCCACTGAAAAAAAAACTGGAAAAAGCAAAAGTACAAAACACAGTGGCTGGACTAAACTGAGAGGGCAAAAGCCCCCGGAGGGGACCCTGAAGGCCCCCACAGAAGTGCAGGACAAAATGCAAAAATATAGCAAAAACACAAAATAAGAAATTGTCTTATCTGATAGCAGGAGATGCAGACACGACACAGCAGGCTACAAGGGAAACTGGAAAGAAGGATTCAGACCAGAACAATTGATCACCGGCAACCCTGATGGGAAAATGACTCCCTTATATAAGACCAATCAGTAACACCTGATTCCCAGTCCTCACAATCCTCACTAGTACCGCTTGTAACCACCAGAGGGAGCCTCTGCTCAGAACTCATCTCAAACCCATTCACAACAGTACCCCCCTTGAGGAGGGGTCACCGAACCCTCATTTGAGCAACCAGGTCGGTCAGGATGAGTTCTATGATACGCACGGATAAGTCTCCTAGCATGGATGTCCGAAGCAAACACCCAAGAATTGTCTTCCTGACCATAACCTCTCCATTTAACCAAATACTGGAGTCTTCGTCTAGAAAAACGAGAATCCAATATTTTCTCAACCACATACTCCAGATTGCCCTCAACCAAAACAGGGTCAGGAGGCACAGCAGCAGGAACCACTGGCTCAACAAACCTCTTCAACAAGGACTTGTGGAACACGTTATGGATCTTAAATGTCCCTGGAAGAAGCAAACGAAAAGAAACAGGATTAATAATCTCCATGATCTTATAAGGTCCAATGAACCTAGGCTTAAATTTAGGAGATGCTACTCTCATAGGAATATTCTTTGAGGACAACCAGACCAAGTCCCCCACTTTAAACCGAGGACCATCAGTCCTATGCCGGTTAGCAAACCGCTGGGCCTTCTCCTGAGAGAGGGACAACCTCTCCACTACCTGGTCCCAAATCTGCTGCATACGCTCAACAACAGAGTCAACACCTGGACAGACAGAAGCCTCCGTCTGTCCTGAAGAAAATCGAGGGTGAAACCCAGAATTACAGAAAAACGGAGACATCAAAGTGGCAGAGCTAGCCCTATTATTAAGAGCAAACTCAGCCAAAGGCAAAAAAGAGACCCAGTCATCCTGATCAGCAGACACAAAGCATCTTAGATAAGTCTCCAATGTCTGATTTGTTCTCTCAGTTTGACCATTGGTCTGAGGATGAAATGCCGAGGAGAAAGACAATTGAACACCCAGTTTAGAACAAAAAGTCCTCCAAAATCTGGAAACAAACTGGACTCCTCTGTCAGACACAATGTTCTCAGGAATGCCGTGTAAACGAACCACGTGCTGAAGGAACAACGGCACCAATTCAGAGGAGGAAGGCAACTTAGGTAATGGCACAAGATGTATCATTTTGGAAAACCTATCACAAATTACCCAGATGGTGGTCATTCTCTGAGAAACAGGAAGATCGGAAATGAAATCCATAGAGATATGGGTCCATGGTCTCTTGGGCACAGGCAATGGCATCAACAAACCACTAGAGCGAGAGCAAGGCTTGGAGCGAGAGCAAGTCCCGCAGGACTGCACAAATTCCCTGACATCGCGAGACAAGGTAAGCCACCAAAAGGACCGACTAACCAAGTCTCTGGTACCAAAAATTCCGGGATGCCCAGCCAATGCGGAACAATGAATCTCAGACATCACACTCTTTTTCCACTGGTCCGGGACAAACAATTTTCCAACAGGGCAGCGCTCGGGCCTATCCTCCTGACACCCCTCCAGAACAAGTCTCAAATTGGGCGAGATGGCGGAAAGAACTACACCCTCCTTCAAAATAACAGAGGGATCAGATAGCTCAGGAGAGTCCGCAAGGAAACTCCTCGAGAGGGCATCCGCCTTAACATTCTTAGTGCCAGGAAGAAAGGAAACCACAAAATTAAAACGTGTGAAAAACAAGGCCCACCTGGCCTGTCTAGGATTGAGTCGCTTGGCAGATTCCAGATAGACCAGATTCTTATGGTCCGTAAGGACCACCACCTGATGTTTGGCTCCCTCCAGCCAATGTCTCCACTCTTCAAAAGCCCACTTCATGGCCAATAACTCCCGATTACCCACGTCATAATTACGTTCAGTAGGAGAAAATTTTCGAGAGAAAAAGGCACAAGGGTTACTTTTAGAGGTCTCTGGATCTTTTTGGGACAAAACGGCACCTGCCCCAATTTCAGAGGCATCAACCTCCACCTGAAATGGCAGAGAAACATCAGGCTGCCGTAGAACAGGAGCAGAAGTGAATCTCTGCTTAAGTTCCTGAAATGCAGAGACTGCCTCAGGAGGCCAATTCACCACATCAGAACCCTTTCTGGTCAAATCAGTTAATGGTTTAACAATAACCGAGAAATTACCAATAAATTTACGATAAAAATTGTCAAAACCCCAAAATCTCTGAAGAGCCTTTAATGAAGTAGGTTGGACCCAATCACAGATGGCCTGAACCTTGACCGGGTCCATTTCAATAACAGATGGGGACAAAATGAATCCCAGAAATGAGATCTTCTGTACGCCAAAAAGACACTTTGATCCCTTCACATACAGAGCATTCTCTCTCAAAATCTGGAATACAGTTCGAACATGTTTCACATGAGAGTCCCAGTCATTAGAAAAAATCAAGATATCATCCAAATAAACAATCAGAAACTTGTCCACAAAATCCCTGAAAATGTCATTCATGAAGGACTGGAAGACGGAAGGAGCATTAGTGAGCCCAAAGGGCATCACAAGGTACTCAAAATGCCCTTCAGGGGTATTGAATGCCGTCTTCCATTCATCCCCGTGCTTAATGCGAATAAGGTTATACGCCCCCCTGAGGTCAAGCTTGGTAAACCAAGTAGCGTTTTTCACCCTGGAAAACAGGTCAGAAATCAAGGGTAACGGGTATTGATATTTCACAGTAATATTGTTCAAGAGACGATAATCAATACACGGCCTTAATGAACCATCTTTTTTGGCCACTAAAGAAAAAACCGGCACCTAAGGGTGAAGAGGATGGTCTGATATGACCCTTCTCCAATGATTCCTTGATATAAGACCGCATAGCGTCATGTTCAGGTACAGACAAGTTAAAAAGGCGACCTTTAGGGAATTTACTACCTGGCACTAATTCAATAGCGCAGTCATAGCTCCTATGGGGAGGTAAGGATGCAGATTTACTTTCGCTAAACACATCAGAAAAATCAAACAAAAAGTCAGGAACATCCTCAGCCTGGGGGGAGGCAGAAAAAACAGGAGTGTTGGTATTAACACATTGGCAACCCCAACTGGTTACAGACACAGATTTCCAATCCAAAACAGGATTATGAGACTGTAACCAAGGGAAACCCAGCACTATAATGTCATGCAGATTATATAGAACCAAAAATTTGCAGCACTCCTGGTGATCAGGTTCAACCCTCATTATCACCTGAGTAGAAAACTGGGGTTTATTCTCAGCCAAAGGGGTAGAATCGATCCCCAGTAAAGGAATAGACTTCTGTAGGGGTATCAAGGGAAACCCACAACGTTTAGCAAAATCATAATCCATCAGGTTAATAGCTGCTCCAGAATCAACGAAAGCCTGAGCAGAAAATGAGGACAGAGAGCATATCAGAGTGACAGTTAATAAAAACTTAGTCTGAACACTACCCAAGACAACTGAGCGTGCAAAATGTCTTCCCCGCTTAGGGCAGACTGAAATAGCATGAGAGGCATCACCACAGTAGAAACATAACCCATTGCGCTTTCGAAACTCATGACGCTGTGCCCCAGACACCACTCCATCACACTGCATGGGCTCAGCAGCTGGCTCACAAGGCAACACCACTCCACGCATACTTCTCCGCTCACGCAAACGTCTGTCAATTTGAATCGCTAATGACATAGAATCATTGAGACCAGAGGGGACAGGGAATCCCACCATAACATCCTTTACATTATCCGACAGACCCTTCCGGAAAAGGGCCGCCAAAGCGTCGTCATTCCATTTGGTCAGGACTGCCCACCTACGGAATCTTTGACAGTATAACTCAGCGTCATCAAGCCCCTGATTTAATGCCAACAAGGCTTTTTCAGCTTGATCAGTGACATTAGGCTCATCGTACAATAACCCCAAAGCCTGAAAAAATGCATCAACATCACTCAAAACAGGATCCCCAGGTATCAGGGAAAAAGCCCAATCCTGAGGATCGCCGCGCAGGAGAGAGATGATAATTTGAACCTGCTGCGCTGCGTTTCCTGAGGACTTAGATTTTAAGGCAAGAAACAATTTACAATTATTTTTGAAATTCTGAAACTTAGCTCGATCCCCTAAAAACAAATCTGGCATGGGGATCCTAGGTTCCACAACAGGCAACCTAGCAAGATATGCAGCAATACTCTGAACCTCAGTGGCAAGCTGATCCACACGGCCAGACAACTGTGCAAACTCCATTGGGAGAAAAGATCCTCCCCAGCACCCAGAGATACAGAGGGAAAAAAAAAAAATGCAACAAACAGAAAAATATCTCTGACAACTTTTCTTCCTTCAAAATATTTTTTCCCTTCTGTGAGTACCATACAATTTTTATGGCCGGTGATACTGTTATGTTACGGTAGCTGAGGAGTGCAGGTAAAAAAGGAAATACACCAGAGCAGTTGGAATCTATGAGATTGCAGTACCCTGACTAACCACCGCAACTAGAGGCAGCCGTGGAGCGTTCCTACGTTGGTCCTAGACGCCTCGTCACAGCCTGAGAAACTAACTACACCTAAAGATAGAAATAGGAAAGCTATCTGCCCCGGAGCAGAACCCCAAAGATAATAGAAAGCCCCCAAACATGTAATGGCGGTTAGACAAGAGGAAATACTGACACAGAAAGAAAATAGTATGAGCAAATGCTGGGGCCCAAACTATCTAAATAGAAAAGGATAGGAAGGGTACTTACTGCAATCTCAGAAAACCCTGAAAAAACACCAACTCTACTAATTTCAAAATCACCTGAGATCACACGACCTCTACCACCTAAATTAGTTCTCTGGTGTAACAAAAACAAAACAGCAGCCACTGAAAAAAAACTGGAAAAAGCAAAAGTACAAAACACAGTGGCTGGACTAAACTGAGAGGGCAAAAGCCCCCGGAGGGGACCCTGAAGGCCCCCACAGAAGTGCAGGACAAAATGCAAAAATATAGCAAAAACACAAAATAAGAAATTGTCTTATCTGATAGCAGGAGATGCAGACACGACACAGCAGGCTACAAGGGAAACTGGAAAGAAGGATTCAGACCAGAACAATTGATCACCGGCAACCCTGATGGGAAAATGACTCCCTTATATAAGACCAATCAGTAACACCTGATTCCCAGTCCTCACAATCCTCACTAGTACCGCTTGTAACCACCAGAGGGAGCCTCTGCTCAGAACTCATCTCAAACCCATTCACAACACAGCATGGGTTCAATATACGTAGCCGAGGTCAGGAGCTGAAAGATCAGGATAAATGGGTAGGCAAGTTGGGTCAGAAAACAGGAGAGGCAATACAAGAAAGCACCTTACTGGAATCCAGACAAGAGTTTGAACGAGAACCTTAGATCATTAGAGGAGTAGTGGGAGGAGTTGCCTAATAGACCCCCTGCTGCTTGAGGATAAGCCAGAGAATCTCACATCTGCAGGACACAATGGGGTTAAACAATTGCTGAAAGTGGCAGGGGTGTCCATACAGCCAGGTGGAGACTTACCAGCAGCAGGAAGATGTAACAGTGTTGGAAATGCTACAAGAGGCAGCGCAGCCCAACAACCCATGACTGGGGAGAGCAGAGCAGTGACCGCAGTGAGTAGGGCGGCGCTTACCACCTGTGCAAGTCACTGGCGTGGCAAACGTTCTAAATTCTTACCATGTAAACTCATGCAGCAATAGAGAGAAAAGCTCCAAGTCCAGCAGAGCACAAGATAGGTATTAACAGAGAGTGCTGTCTCTTTCTGAATTATCCAGGAGTTTAATTTAGGCTACAGAATAAAAGGAACATCCCTTAAGAGGTTACAAATAGTAACTCGTGAAAACAAAGAAGGCCAATGCATCTAAACTGTGCACACCTACAATAGAATGTATAAAAAAAATACTTTATTATCACAAGAGCACAAACATGATTAAAAACATATTAAAAACATGATCCTGACACCCCTATCTACATAAGGATAGCCCATCTAATAAAGCGTCCTGTAAGTACACAATACACCCAAACATGAGTTGGCAAAAGGCAGATGGTGGTACAAATCAATAACCATACAATAATATTATAGCTAAAAACAAGTTACTACACAATGCTATTTGGTTGGTTATTCACAAGGCAGCCGACACTAATAAATGGGGCTGAATAGAAGAGACATGTAATAGGCAACGAATGGACGTCGACAGCCTTGTGAGTATGAAGCCAACCGAAAGTGCCATATAATTAAGAGGGTGGGCAAGACCAAAACCTCCCACAATCCCTGCTGCATACAATGAGGACTCAAACTGGGAGAGCAACACTATGAAAGGACAAGAGTGCAATAAAGCGAAAAAATCAAAGACTAAAGAGTAAAGGGTATGTTTCCATGGTCTGGATTGCCGGCGCTTTGGATGCAGCAGAAAGCCTGCTCCACCCAAAACGCCGCCCCCCTTTCTACCTGCGTTCACCGCATCATATCCATACACTGTATTATTTATCTTGCGGAGACTGAGCATCTCCGCAAGATAAATAGACATGCTGTGTTCTATAAAGACATGCCGCATGTCCGGATTCGTGGCTTTGTCACCTGCGTTTTAGTACGCATAGTGGAGACGGGATTTCTTCAAATCCCCTCCACTATGCTGTAACATCTGGATGCTGCGGATTAAACGCTGCGGCTGTACACAGCGTTCAATCCACAGCTAATCTGGATGTATTCCGGACCGTGGAAACATACCCTAAGAAATGTGTATATATATATATATATATATATACGCAATACCAGTATACCAGTAAATCCAAACGTGCCACATAGAAGCCTGGAAGTAGTCTACAGAAATGCTTAAGAAAGCAAGTCCTGAGAGTCCTAATGGGAATCACTGCTGGGGGTCTCCTGGGTGGAAAGAGGAGCAGGAGGTGTGTAAAGGAAGGGGTGTGTTAAGACCCCACGCGTATCGCTGCGGTGCAGCTTCCCCTGGAAGTGTCAATGGATGGATAGGTCTTACGCGTTTTTTGTTGCGTTTCCGCTGCAGAAAGCAGTTTTTCACCTGCTGATTTTCTGAATCTAATACAAGCCTATGAGAAAAATCTGCACATATAACTCAACGTACTTGCAAAAGAAATTGACATGCTGCGGATTTGAAACCCGCACCACAGGTCAGTTCACGCTGCATAAAAAAAAGTACAGTGGGCATGATATTTCTATAAATCCCACCCACTTCACTGGAATTGTAAGGCAGTCTGTTCACAATAAGCCTTTGGTGAATTTTTTACACTACATATTTTTGCTGTGTCAAAAAATACAGTGTCTTACAGTTCCCCATAAAACAATTTTTTTAATACCACATGCACTGAATTGTGTGCTTGACAATAATGAACTATAATGTATATGTTACAACTATTATATTCTTAGCAAAAATCAGCCATGTCTAATAGACTAACATTTTTAACATAGTATTAGAATGAAGCTTTGACCCTAAAACATCAATCTGAAAGCAATGAAAGTATCGACCTTTAGTGGTCTGACTGTAAAGCGATCTGTGTCATAGTAGTCATTGCCTTTACTTTGTTGCTATAAGGGGTATTTTCTAGGAAAGTGACACTTTAATAGGATTAAATAATGATGACTGATATCCAGTTAAATATGTATGAGTGCTTAAATGATTGAGACTGTTGGAACCTGCTCTTAAAAGTGGATAGCAAATGCCGAATTAGATTCCTAAGCCTAAAAAATACATAAGCCGATTCATGAAAACTTTTATGCCAGAAAACTGTTGTAAAAGCTTTGAAAAGTCACAATTTTTTTGCTCAATGTGGAGTTCTGCAAAAATGTTACTACTTTTCAGCTTTTCATGCCAGTTTGAAGCACCTCTACAAAAATGTGTGGAGCTGGGAGGATTCGGGGAAGATCAATGAGTGCCCACACCCACCTGTCAAGTTTATTAAAAATGCAAGCCTTTTTTGCTCTTTTTTTTGACTGGAGTAGCTTTTTTGACTGGTTGCACATCATATAGATGAAGCACCAAATTCATTAAGTGGCACGGGCCTCTTAATGAATTTGGCGCATTGTACTCCAGCGAGCCCTTCATTAACGCTGGCACGTTGCAAGATTATTGTTAATGAATTGGCCATTAGTATTATATAAGATCACATTTCTAGATGAAGCTTGATAACTTTTAGGGCATGTTGACATATGGTAGATTTGTTGTGGACATTTCTGTCACTGAAATCAGTTGAATTCATCTATATGGAGTTGTTTGATGGTAAGAACATGAATTTCAACAAGCTTCATTTACTTCAATTAGATCAATAAGATAGTTACAGAAATTTCTTCACCAAATCTGCACACTCTTAAGCCACATTCACACTATCAGTATTTGGTCAGTATTTCACATCAGTATGTGTAAGCCAAAACCAGGAGTGGGTGATAAATACAGAAGTGGTGACGTGTTTCTATTATACTTTTCCCCTGACTGTTCCATTTCTAATTTTGGCTTACAGATACTGAGGTAAAACGCTGACCTAATACTAAACGTGTGACCAAAGGGTTTGCACACAGTTGCTTATAAAATCGTGAGAAAAAATGCATGACACTCACCAACTTTCATGGCTGAGAATCTCAGCGAGTTTATTTATGTACATGTGAGCGCACCCTTAAACAAATATATATAAATATTTATATTGTAGGGGTTTTACTCACTGGGGTGAGACAGGAGGAAAACAGAGGCTTGTTCCTTTAAAAGTTCATGGGGGTTTATTGTTCATAAACCTCAGAAGCAAAACAGAAAATAAACAGCCTTTAGATCAGGCAAAATGCAACACAAAATGTCCATAGCACGGCTCTGGTCCTTCAGGCCTGTGGGCACACAGGCTGGGTTAGTGTCCAGTTCTCAGGCTCGGTCTGGACCCAAAACACAGGAGGACTTCTCCCTCCCAACACACAGGCCATGAGCCAAACAACAGCTTCCATTATAGAGACCGAAACTACACCCAGATTTGAGGTACAGTATGTGGGTAGCCAGACCCGCCCAACTCTCATAGCTACCCACAACCCGGACACAGGTGCACCAAACGAACCTCTTAGTGCTAACATGCACTAAAGAAGATACTCCGGGGTATATCACAGAGAGAAGCTATCTCTGTAACACACACCTCCCATCGATGACACGGCCATGAGCCTCCTTATATACCTCCCCCTCTGCCTAAAGCCGTGGGGCTTATATTACCAGACAAGGGATTCTTGAGAGGGCATCGGCATTACCATGTAGCTTCCCTGCTCTGTGTTTACATGGAAGTTGAAATTTTGCAGGTCTGAGAACCAGCAGGTGACCCTATCATTTTTGCCTTTTGTTTCCCTCATCCACCTGAGTGGGGCATGGTCGGATACCAATCTAAACTAATGTCCTACCAGATAGTCCGTAATGTTTCCACTGCCCACTTTACGGCCAAGCACTCCTTCTCTATGACTGAATAATTCCTCTCACATGAGGAAAGCTTCCTACTCAGGTAGAGAACAGGGTGCTCCTTCCCGTATATCTCCTGAGAAAGGACTGCTCCTAAACGACATGTGAGGCATCGGTTTCGAGTACAAACTTTCTTAAAGTCGGGGGCCACCAGAACCGACTGTTTACACAGAGCTCCTTTCATTTTTTTTTAAATGCCGTCTCTGCCTCTTCAGACTATTTGACCATTACTTATTTTGGCACTTTAAGGAGGTCAGTCAGGGGCATGGCCATAATGGTGAAGTTCGGGATGAACCTCCTGTAGTATCCCACGATCTCCAGCAAGGCTCTAACTTGCTTTTTTGACAAGGTCTTGGCCATGTTTGGATTGCCTTCAGTTTACTGATTTGGGGTTTTATCTTGCCTCTCCCCTCTACATATCCCAGGTATTTTGCTTCTTCTTTCCCCAAGGCACACTTCTTTGGGTTGATTGAAAA
The DNA here is from genome assembly GCA_033576555.1 of Oophaga sylvatica. Lineage (NCBI taxonomy): Eukaryota > Metazoa > Chordata > Amphibia > Anura > Dendrobatidae > Oophaga > Oophaga sylvatica. The sequence goes on along the minus strand of JARQOD010006035.1, from coordinate 6,898 downwards.
CCCCGCCTTCCTTAGAGCATCAAATACAGCTTGGACCTTTTCCAGATTACTCTCCCAGTCCGGGCAGGAGACAGCAATATCATCCAGGTATTGCTTATGGGGTGAAAGAATTATATCCATAGCTCTCTGGAAAGTTGCTGGGTCCTCCTGCAGTCCAAACGGCATCCAGACATACTAGAAGCATCCGTTCGGCGTCAAAAACGCAGTATTCTCTCCTTGGCGCCCTGTGCCAGGGGAATTTGCCAATAGCCCTTCATCAAATCCAAGCTGGTTATGTACCTTGCAGGCCCAAGTCTCTCAATCAGCTCATCGACGTGTGGCATGGGATATGCGTCAAACTTGGATAACTCATTCAACTTCCGATAGTCATTGCAGAACCTCCATTCCCCATCAGGCTTTGGGACCAGGACAATCGGTCTTGACCAACCACTCTTAGATTCCTCAATGACCCCAAGTTTCAACATACGTTCCACCTCCTTGCAGATCACTTCTCGACAGGCCTCCGGAATCCGATAAGGCTTCACGTTTACACGCACATGTGGCTCTGTCAGAACTTCGTGTTCTATGAACTTTGTGCACCCCAGCAATTCCAAGAACAGGTCCCTGTTCTTCTGGAGCAACTACAGCACTTCTGTTTTTGGGCCTTCGACAGCGCTATGGCGACACCTCCAACCTCGCCTTATGGCTGGCCCAGCAAGCACGGAGTTTCAGCCAGCTCTCTGTCTTGCCATGGCTTAATGAGGTTCATATGGTAGACCTAATATGGTTTCCATCTACCTGGTTAATGAATCATATAGTTTACATCACCAAGCTTCTCCACCACCTCATACGGCCCTTGCTATTTGGCCAACAACTTGCTTGCCACTGTAAGAATTACCATAAGGACTCGGTCTCCCGGATTGAGCTGCCTCACTCTGTCTGACCGGTTGTAGACCCTGGCCTGAACTTCTTGTGCCTGGAGGAGGTATCCTTTTAAGATGAGCATCACCTTCGCAATCCTCTGCTGCATCAGTGCCACGTGTTTGATGACGCTTCGGTGGGGCGTGATTTCGGCTTCCCTGGTTTCCTTGGCTATATCCAGGAGACCTTGCGGATGTCGGCCATACAGGAGTTTGAATGGTGAGAACCCATATAGGCCTATGGAACCTCACAGATGGAGAACAACAGATACGGTAAGAGACAGTAACAGTCTCTACCATCCTTTTCTATGACTTTCCTCAGCATGCTCTTCAGCGTCTTATTAAACCTTTCGACAAGGCCATCTGTCTGAGGGTGGTATACTGAAGTCCTCAACTGGGAGATTTGCAAGACCTTGCATAACTTCCTCATCACCTTACTCAGAAAAGGTGTCCCCTGGTCGGTCAGGATCTCCTTTGGCAAACCTGTCCGGGAAAAAAACATGAAGCAACTCACATGCTATATTCTTTGCGTAGGAGTTCCTCAGGATAGCGTGTGGTATAGTCCAGGATGACCAATATGTATTGATGCCCACGAGCAGATTTCACCAGGTGACCGACCAAGTCCATAGCAATTCTCTCAAACGGTACTTCGATAATGCGCAATGGCACAAGGCAACTTCGAAAGTGAGAGGTGGGGGTGGTTAACTGACAAGTAGGGCAGGACCTGCAATAATTTACAATTTCCCGATGACACCCGGGCCAATAGAACCTCTGCACAATTCGTTTTCTCATTTTTTCCACTCCCAGATGTCTCCCCAAGATGTATGAATGGGCCATCTCAAACACCTTACACCTATAGGGCCCTGACACTATTAGCTGTTCTACCAGCTCCTCCCTCCCTTTCGTGATCCGATACAACAACTCACCACTCATCTTAAAATAGGGAAACCTTGTGTCAGCCCCGGATCCTGTGCAACCCCATTAATGACAGTGACATTATTGATGGCTTCTTTCAGAGTTGGGTCCCTATGTTGGGCAGTCTCAAAATTCTCACTGGTAACCCCTAACTCCGGAATATCAGACTCAGGGGACACTTCCTCCTCATCCCCCACAGGGACACAAAAGGGAAACCCATCTGCCTCTGGGTGTGGTGATACCTTATGAGGGTTCACTGGTTCCCTATTCACCCCAGTGAACTCAGAACCCTTCCCCCACAGATCCCAAAATAAACAAAAGTCACAGCTTATAGGGTGTAACAAGTCCCGAACGAAGCCGACCTCATGGGACTCAATACCTTGGACCGTTTCAATGTCCACTCTTGCCAAGGGGTAGCCCTTAGCATCACCATGAATGCACCGCACACCAATTTTTTTTCCCGGGATCAGTTGAAGTGAAAGGGTGGCTGTTGTGAATGTGTTAGAAATGAGTTCTGAGCAGAAGCTCCCTCTGGTGGTTGCAGACAGTACTGAACCATTTAGTGAAGATTGGCAATCAGTAGTTACAGACTGGTCCTATATAAGGGAGGTTCCCTCCCATCAGGGTTGCCGGTGATCAATTGTTCTTGTCTCAACTGTGGTTCCTGGTTCACTTGGAAGCTTGCTGAATCTTGCCTCTTCTCCTGCTCTCAGATAAGACATTTTCTGTTTTTATTTTTTTGCTTGCTTTTTGCATTGTTTTCTGCACTTTTGTGGAGGTCAGCCAGGTCCAGGGGCTTGTGCTCCTCTAAGTTTGTCTGAGCCACTGTTGTTTGTTCATTTGCCTTTTCCAGTTGTTCTTCAGTGGCTTAGTTTTGTTACACCAGAGAACTAATTTAGGTGGTAGAGGTCGTGTGATCTCAGGTGTTTTTGCAATTAGTAGAGTTGGTACTTTTTAGGGTTTTTTGGGATTGCAGTAAGTGTCCTTCCTATCCTTTTCTTTCTAGGAAGATTGGGCCCCAACGTTTGCTCATACTATTTTCTGTCTGTGTCTGTATTTCCTCTTGTCTAACCGCCATTACATGTTTGGGGGCTTCCTATGTTCTTTGGGGATCTGCTCCGGGGCAGATAGCTTTCCTCTTTCTATCTTTATGTGTAGTTAACCTCTCAGGCTGTGACGAGGCGTCTAGGACCAACGTAGGAACGCTCCACGGCTGCCTTTAGTTGTGGTGGTTAGTCAGGGTACTGCAATCCAGTAGATTCCAACCTCTCTGGTGTATTGCCGTTTTTGATTGCTCTCCTCAGCTACCAAATCATAACAGGTGGCCCTCACAAGGGTCACTAAACTCCCAGAGTCTAGCAGTGTCATTACCTCCCGTCCGTTCACCTTCACGGGACATGCATGAGGCCCCTCGCTGGGTGGATAGTTCACACTGCAGGCCGAATACACATAATATGATCATCGGCGTCCTATGCTGCAGTCCATCTGCTCAGGGGTCAGGGGACAACGGGCGGCTATATGGCAAACAATATCACCCGTAGGGACCTTGGGCACCACATCCCCGCACCTTTGGACCTTGGATGCCTCACCCACTTTTGGAGTATGGAGTAGGCTGCCTTCTTAAGGAACATTCAACCCTCTGGTATCTCTCGAGCACAAACCGGTCCATCACCACCCGTTCTACCATCTGTGCAAGCGTATAGAACTCTGGCTGCAGCCACTTCTGGACCAGGTGCCACAAGTCAATCATTTGGGAGTGCGGTGGTTTGTCCCTGTGATACGCCCAACGGTGAACCCGCTGTGCCCTGAGAATCATTGTCATCCCCAAGCATGCAAGAATCTCAGTTTTTAGCTTGCCATACTCTTTGGCGTCCTGCAATGTTAAATCATAGTACGCTTTCTGGGGTTCTCCTGTCAAGTATGGCGCCAGTACCTCTGCACACTGCTCTGGCAGGAGTTTCTTCCTCTCGGCGACTATTTCAAACACTGTCAGGAAGGCCTCAACATCATCCCCTGGAGTCATTTTCTGCAAAGCCCATCTTACCGCCTTCCAGACATGGGCGTCATCAGTCGGACTTGGGGCGCTCGTCCTGCCCTGGATGGCAGTTGCCAGGAGCTGCATCTGCTGCCGCTGCTCCTGCTGGCTCTGCTGGATCTGCTGTAACAATAACCTGTTGGTCTCTTGCTGTTGCTGCTCCAACTGGACCAGGTGTTTCAGCAGGTCCTCCATTTTGACTGGCGATGCTTGCTTGCTTGCAACAGATTTAACCCAGGACATACAGTCCTACCTGTTGCAGTCGCACGTCTCTGCTGGGAACGCTAAGCACACATCTAACCCCACTTGTAGGGGTTTTACTCACTCGGGTGCGACCGGAAGAAAACAGGAGGCTTGTTCCTTTAAAAGTTCATGGGGGTTTATTGCTTCATAAACCCCAGAAGCAAAACTGAAAATAAACAGCATTTAGATCAGGCAAAATGCAACACAAAATGTCCATAGCAAGGCTCTGCTCCCTCAGGCCTGTGGGCACACAAGCTGAGTTAGTGTCCAGTTCTCAGGCTCAGTCTGGAGCCAAAACACAGGAGTCCTCCTCCCTCGAACACACAGGCCATGTGCCAAACAACAGCTTCCATTATATAGGCTGTAACCACACCCAGAGGTGAGATATGTAGGTAGCCAGACCCACCCATCTCTCAAAGCTACCCGTATCCAGGACCCAGGTGCACCAAATGGACCTCTCAGTGCTTACGTGCACTATGAAGATACTCTGGTTACATCACAGAGAAAGCCATCTCTGTGACACATACCTCCCATCGACTACACAGCCATTAGCCTCCTTACAATATATATACAGTCATGGCCAAAAGTTTTGAGAATGACACAAATATAAATTTTTACAAAGTCTACTGCTTCACTTTTTCTAATGGCAATTTGCATATACTCCAGAATGTTATAAAGAGTGATCAGCTTAACAGCAATTACTTGCAAAGTCAATATTTGGCTAGAAAATGAACTTTATCCCACAAAACACATTTCAACATCATTGTAGCCCTGCCTTAAAAGGACCAGCTAACCTCTTTTCAGTGATTGCTCCATTTACACAGGTGTGGGTGTTGATGAGGACATGGCTGGAGATCAATCTGTCATGATTAAGTAAGAATGACACCACTGGACACTTTAAAAGGAGGCTGGTGCTTGGCATCATTGTTTCTCTTCTGTTAACCATGGTTATCTCTAAAGAAACACGTGCAGTCATCATTGCAATGCACAAAAATGGCCTAACAGGAAGAGTATCGCAGCTAGAAAGATTGAACCTCAGTCAACAATCTATTGCATCATCAAGAACTTCAAGGAGAGAGGTTCCATTGTTGCCAAAAAAACTCCAGGGCGCCCAAGAAAGACCAGCAAGCGCCAGGACCGTCTCCTAAAAGTGTTTCAGCTGCGGGATCGGGCTACCAGCAGTGCAGAGCTTGCTCAGGAATGGCAGCAGGCAGGTGTGAGTGCATCTGCACGCACTGTGAGGCGGAGACTCTTGGAGCAAGGCCTGGTCTCAAGGAGGGCAGCAAAGAAGCCACTTCTCTCCAGAAAAAACATCATGGACAGACTGATATTCTGCAAAAGGTACAGGCAGTGGACTGCTGAGGACTGGGGTAAAGTTATTTTCTCTGATGAATCCCCTTTTCGATTGTTTGGGACATCAGGAAAACACCTCATTCGGAGAAGACAAGGTGAGCGCTACCACCAGTCTTGTCTCATGCCAACTGTTAAGCATCCTGAAACCATTCATGTGTGGGGTTGCTTCTCAGCCAAGGGAATCGTCTCTCTCACAGTCTTGCCTAAAAACACAGCCATGAATAAAGAATGGTACCAGAATGTCCTCCAAGAGCAACTTCTCCCAACCCTCCAAGAGCAGTTTGGCGATCAACAATGCCTTTTCCAGCATGATGGAGCACCTTGCCAAAAAGCAAAGGTGATAACTAAATGGCTCAGGGAACAAAACATAGAGATTTTGGGTCCATGGCCTGGAAACTCCCCAGATCTTAATCCCATTGAGAACTTGTTTTGTTGTCAATCATCAAGAGACGGGTGGACAAACAAAAACCTAAAAATTCTGACAAAATGAAAGCATTGATTGTGAAAGAATGGACTGCTATCAGTCAGGATTTGGTCCAGAAGTTGATTGAGCGCATGCCAGGGAGAATTGCAGAGGTCCTGAAGAAGAAGGGTCAACACTGCAAATATTGACTTGCTGCATTAACTCATTCTGTCAATATAAGCTTTTGTTACTCATATGTTTGCAATTATATTTCTGTCTGTGATAAAAACATCTGTCAAACACACATAAAAACCAGAGGGCAGCAGATCATGTGAAAATATAATATTTGTGTCATTCTCAAAATTTTTGACCATGACTGTATATATATGTATATATATATATATATATATATATATATATATATATATATACATATATATATATAAACATATATGCACATATACATACACAACGATCACAATGCCAACTTCAGATTTTGAACTATTTTTGTGACTATAGATGTATGGTATTGCTACTTAAATACTTCTCATTATATTTTCATCCAACCGTATGCAATGGCACCTTGTTGTCTGAGTGGCAGCTTTCAGTCTGCAGAGAAATCAACATTACAATTGCATGTGTATTATAACTTTCACAGTAAAATGTATGCATATTATAGTCAGATAAAGATTACATATGTGACAGTATATATATTTTTTTGTTTTGAAGGATCTGGAGAAACTAATGACGGATAAGTTGGCAGAGAATTTGATCTTAAAACTTGTAGCCTTGTCTCTGCAATACAGCAGCTGTTGGCTCCTTTACATGATAAGAAGAGTAATCAATTTGAGTAAGTATGTCCTCTAAAAAGAAAACAAATTAAGACCTCCTTCACATGTCCTGGTGATTCCTGTACTGGAAAAACAAGTACTGGTGAGATCTGTGGTCCTTGTCTGTGTGACTTCCGTGTAACATTCGTGTGTCCATGTGCTACCGCTGTCAGTGTACTGTCAGTACTGTCAGTGAGTTTCATGCATTAAAGATGTTCAA
>JARQOD010006034.1:0-44976 GCA_033576555.1 Oophaga sylvatica | reverse complement strand
AAAAAAATTTGACATAAAAATTTACAGATATGCACATTCAAAAACAAAAAAAACCCAAAAAAACCCTTTTTAGCATAGGATACTGGGTAAAACCTTGTCATCCATAGTTAGACAAACCCAACCAATCATGATGCTCAAAAAGCAATTTTGGGAAGTGCATAATGTGGTTTGAACTTTGAAAAAGCTGCAGTGCAAAGGGTTTTAACTCAGTTTTTTGCTTTTGAAATAAAAAAAGAAATTAATTAAAAGTTGATTAAGGGACGTAGAAACCCCTGTAATATTTGTGCAAAATTGCAGTGAGGGGGTTCCCCTTTTAAAATTACTTATATTTGTGTCATTTAAAATACTATTTGATTAGAAAGTTAAAACCATATATAAAGGGGCCCTTCATGTAAAGATAATCGCTAACAAAAATCAGCTTTAACCTTGGAAAAGCAATAGTCCCTAGCACAATAAAAAATAAATTTTAAGGGGTGCTAAAAGAACGAAAACTGTAGAATAGGTGATTTTTAATTTATCAGACTGAATAGCGCACCTTACAATGTCGATTAATACTGTACCTTAAAAAACAGCGTGTCCACCTAAGCATTTTTCTTTTTTTTTTTTGTAAAAGGGCACTGGTTTTTTCTTCTGGTGCATGTTTACTGATAAAGCAGTAGACAACCCCTTTGGTTGTCGTACCCTTCAGATAACATGCGCACCGTGAAGTTGTCTGGCATAAGAGCCAGACGCCCCAATACCCAAGCGTCACCAGGAAGCCATCTGGCGCCAAAAAAAGGCGCAGAACATGACGCCCCTTTTTTAAAAGTTTAAAAAAAAGGATGTAGGTAACGCAAAATTTTTTTGAGGAAATATTACATCCCCTTTTTCCCATTTGGTATGAAGTCTCATCTATTTTTCCTTATCTATGTTGTCATTTTAAAGTACTCGGCAAAAATACTGTTTCACATGCACTTTTAAAGGGTTTTTTTTTTTTAAAAATGATTGGCACTTTTTATCAGTATTACATGAAAATTTTTTAGTATTTTAAAAAAATTTTAGTGATATTTTTCGAAAATTAAAATGGTTACATACGTTATTACCCAATTAATGATTCTGATATGTATTGTATCTTTTTTTTTAAAACCGTAAAAAATTTTTTAACCCATTTTTTTTTGTGGTTTTTCATTGCTTTTCAAAATGTAAAAGTGCTTTTTTTTGTAATTTTTAATTTTCAAATTTTTTAAAGTAAATCATCATCTTTGGACTAAAGGTTATTTTTTTGTTTGAGTAAGACATTTTTAATTTACACTAACAAGGGAAAAAATTTATTTTATTTAAAATCCCCCTTGACCCCCGGGGTCCAAAAACCGCCCCTTGTTGCTTGGGGAAGGGTGTTGCAAGTCCACCTTTCTCCCTGGTTACTGGGTTTAGTAATGTATGTTCCCCCGCTGTGTGAACGCAACCCCGTTCCCGCCCTCCAATGTTCTTTTTCAAACCCCGGGTTTTCAACACCCCCATTGTTTTCGGGAAATCTGTTTTCACAGTTAAAACTTTCTCCCGGTTACTGGTTCAGTAATGTCACGTTTCCCCCCCTGTGTGAACGGCAAAAAAATCCTGCTGCCCCCCCCTTTCTCTTCCCCCGGGCTACAAAACCGCCCCGTTGTTGCTCGGAAGTGCGTTAGCACAGTTACACTTGCCCTTGTTACTGGGGTTCTATGTCAGCTGTTCCCCCCGTGGAACGGCAAAAAAATCCTCTGCCCCCCACCCTGTTTTCTTTCATCCCCGGGGGACAACACCGCCAGTTGTTTTTTCGGGAAATGCTGTTAACATCACACTTTCTCCTGGTTATGGGGTTTTAGTAAGTCGCGTTCCCCGGTGTGAAGGCAAACAGTCCGCTGCCTCCACCATGTTCTCTTCTCATCCCTGGGTAAAACACCGCCAGTTGTTTCTCGGAAGTGCTGTTAGCACGTTTAACCTTGCTCCCGTGTTACTGGGGTTCAGTATGTCAGCTTTTTCCCCTGCTGTGTGACGGCAAAAAGTCCTGCTGCCTCCACCATGTTCTCTTCTCATCCCTGGGTTAAAACACCGCCAGTTTTTTCGGAAGTGCGTTAGCACAGTTAACATTTGCTCCCGTGTTACTGGGGGTTCAGTAATGTCGCTTTCCCCTGCTGTGTAACGGCAAAAAGTCCTGCTGCCTCCACCCTTTTTCTCTTCTCACCCCTGGGTACAACACCGCCAGTTGTTTGCTGGGAAAGTGCGTTAGCACAGTCAAACACTTGCTCTGTGTTACGGGGGTTCAGTAATGTCAGCTGTTCCCCTGCGGGTGTGAACGGCAAAAAGTCCTGCGCCTCCATCATTTCTCTTTTCACCTGGGTTACAACACCGCCATTGTTTTTTCGGAAGTGCTGTTAGCACGTAAACTTGCTCCTGTGTTACTGGGGTTCAGTAATGTCAGCTGTTCCCCTGCTGTGTGAAGGCAACAGTCCGCTGCCTCCACCATGTTCTCTTCTCATCCCCGGGGTTACAACACCGCCAGTTTGTTTCTCGGAAGTGCTTTTTAGCACATTTTTAACATTGCCCCCCGTGTTACTGGGGTTCAGTAATGTCAGCTGTTCCCCTGCGTGTGAACGGCAAAAAGTCCTGCTCCCTCCACCATGTTCTCTTCTCATCCCTGGTTTACAACACCGCCAGTTGTTTCTCGGAAGTGCTTTTTAGCACATTTAACACTTGCTCCCGTGTTACGGGGTTCATTAATGTCACTTTTCCCCCTGCTGTGTGAATGGCAAAAAGTCCTGCTGCCTCCCCCCTGTTCTCTTCTCATCCCTGGGCTAAAACACCGCCAGTTTTTTGCTCGGAAGTGCTTTAGCACGTCTACACTTGCCCTGTGTTACGGGGGTTCAGTAATGTCAGCTGTTCCCCTGCGTGTAACGGCAAAAAGTCCCCTGCCTCCACCATGTTCTCTTCTCTCCCTGGGTTACAACACCGCCATTGTTTCTCGGAAGTGCTGTTACACGTTAACACTTGCTCCTGTGTTACTGGGGTTCAGTAATGTCAGCTGTTCCCTGCTGTGTGAATGGCAAAAATCCTGCTGCCTCCACCATTTTCTTCTCTCCCTGGGCACAACACCGCCAGTTGTTTCTTGGAAGTGTTTACACAGTTAACCTTGCCCCGTGTTATGGGGTTCAGTTAATTCACTGTTCCCCTGCTTGGGGAAACGGCAAACATCCGCTGCCCCACCATGTTTTCTTTCTATTGGGTTACAACACCCGCCGTTGTTCTCGAAGTGTTGTTAACATTTAACACTTCTCCCTTGTTCGGGGTTCAGTAATGTCGCTTTCCCCGCTGTGTGAACGGAAAAAGTCCTGGCTCCACCTTTTTCTTTCCATCCCGGCTCAACCCGCCAGTTGTTTCTCGGAATGTTTAGCCAGTCTACACTTGCTCCTGTGTTACTGGGGTTCGAATTGTACTGTTCCCCTGCTGTGTAAGGCAAAAAGTCTGCTGCCTCCACCATGTTCTCTCTATCCCGGGTTAAAAACACCGCCGTTTTTCTCGGAAGTGTGTTAGACGTTAAACTTGCTCCTGGTTACTGGGTTTCAGTAATGTAGCTGTTCCCCTGCTGTGTGAACGGAAAATGTCCTCGCCTCCCCATGTTCTCTTTCTCCCTGGGTTAAAACACCCCTTTGTTTCCGAAGTCTGTTGCACAGTTAACACTTGCTCCCGTGTTCTGGGTTCAGTAATGTCAGCTGTTCCCCTGCGTGTGAACGGCAAAAAGTCCTGTGCCTCCACCCTTTCTCTTCTCTCCTGGGTCAACACCGCCAGTTTTTCTCGGAAGTGCTGTTAACTTCTCACTTGCTTGTGTTAGGGGTTCAGTAATGTCGCTTTTTCCCCCGCTGTTGAACGGCAAAAAAGTCCTGCTGCCTCCCCAGTCTCTTCTCATCCCGGGTACAACACCGCAGTTTTTCTCGGAATGCTGTTAGCACAGTTAACACTTGCTCCTGTGTTACTGGGTTCAGTAAGTCGCTTTCCCTGCGTGTAACGGCAAAAAGTCCTGCTGCCTCAACTTTAATTTCCAGGGTCCTTTGCTACCCACCGGGTTCCCCGTCACTGGTTCCCGCGTGCCTTTGGCCAAGGGCCTCCATGTCGGTATCCGATTCCAGCAACTTGCTGGTCCTTGGTAGTGCTTTGGGAGCACAGGTATCCTCTTAGTAACCGTTGTCCCATAAGCACTGGTCCTCGGTTGTGCCATTGGCCTTTTCTTCTGCTGACCCCCGGGTTCCGCACAGTCAGCGGTCCTCGTTACTTTTTTTCTCTTGTACCTTCGCTACCCTTGGGTTCCGTACCGCAGTGGTTCCCGCTGCCTTTGGCCTGGTGCCTCCATGTCGGATCCGAGTTCCGCAACTTGCTGGTCCTTGGTAGTGCTTTGGAGACAGGACCTCCTGCTTAGTAACGTGTCCCAGTAACTAGCTGGTCCTCGGTTGTGCCATTGGTTCTTTTCTTCTCTGCCCCCTTCCGGGTTCCAGACAGTCAGGGTCCTCGTTACTTCCATTGGCTTTTGTACATCCCAACAGACAAAGAAGGTTAAGACAAACTACAAGATACAGAACAAGAGACAGAAAACAATAACGAAAATCAAAAAGCCAAGAACATTAAGTTAAGACCAAATGAAGAGCAAAATATTGCTCTAAATTCTAAGCAGAAGAAACAAGCATGTAGGGGGTGGCCCCTTTCCTCCTTGGGTGCCCCTGGAAAATTCCTGAGGTGAGGCAAACTGAACGGCAAAACTGTTGTAATTAAAAACTTTCGTGACGAAAACGGAAGGAGAAAATTCAGAGTTTTACAGTTACAAGTACAGGAATGTCTGTCACAAATAAAAAGATGAAAAGGTGAATAGGAAGAAATGAAGAAGTAAATATGAAAATAAAAGTTTAATAAGAACTATAAGTAATGTTAAAAAAAGATGAAAGCAAGAAGTTTTAGAAAGATTAAAAGGGAAAGAAGAATAATTGTGGAAAGATGATCTGAAGATTATAAGGGAAATTGTGAAAAGTTTAAAAAGTGAAAGCATGGAAGTTTTTGAAACAACATATTTGACAAAATAGAAAAAAGGTTAACAACATTGTCAATTTCTTCGTCAATCCAAACGTATTTCAAAAAAAAATATTTTGCTATTCCTTGCATGTGTTAAACATCTAGCCTTTAATGTTCCTCAACCTCCCCCATAAATTCTACATTACCTTTGTTGTTTTCCTTCATGAAATTACCAACAAGGCAAGAATGGGTTTTTTTAATTCCGATATTTTGTTCCCATAACTTACATTGTTTTCCGGTATCGGTTTCGGGTTCGCCATATTTTTTGTGTACGGCGATACCATTCCGATTTCCCGATACTTTTGGTATCGGAAGTATCGCTCAACCTAATGTGGGCCATCCGTTCACCTTTTTGCTGCAAAGCATAATCAAAGCAAAAGGTGGCACTTTGAAGAACCTAGAATTATAAGACAAATTTTCAGTTGTTTCACACTTTTTTGTAAGGTGTAATGATAATTCCCTGTGTTAATTCTTTTTGATGCCCAGTTGATTCTACAATTTATAGTCATGAAAATCGAAAAATCTTTGAATGAGAAGGTATGCCAAACTTTTGGTCTACTGTATATATATATTAATTTCTGTACGATCCCTTTGGATCTGTGTCGTTTATTCCTATTAAACCTTTTTTCCTTTGGCCATCGGGGCTAATGTCAGCTTTTCCCCCGTGGCCGCGGTTTTATTACATTGCTGCTGTTTTCAAGGGGTGGTGACCCCCCACCATCCTTTAAAGGTCACCTGAGCGTGCGACTGTTGGTGATATTTTTGCCTTTTGGAGTACAACCAAGCGGAGTCAAGCTTGCTGGCGCAGTGGTACTTTTGCTGTTCCTATTTTTGGGCCTTACTCTGCTGTGCGGTGCATTGCAGCAGAGAAAGCAAGGGTTGTTTGTTTATTGATTTAACCCCTATGTGTTGTTTCCTTTTTGTTATTGGTGTAATTCATTTCTTCCTGTCTCCCTCCTAAGAGGGGGTTGGGGTTTTTAGTCAGGGAAAACAAGAGACGGCAGGTCCGGTGATTGGGCCCACACCTTCAAGTGTACCCCCAAGTTTAAGGAAGACAGGGCCCTCCCTTAGCCCTTTTGGGGCAGTTCAGGGGCCCAGGTTTCCTCTCCCTGTTATTTCGTTACTGCCCGTGACATTATCACCAACCAAAGTTTTTTTTTCCCATTTGGTGAGCCATGGCCCAAAGCAGGCCTTTGCCCAACTGCTTCAGACCCTACAGAGATTTAAGGGCTGGGGTGAGGTGGTCAGCAGTTACATTGTGGTGGGGTTTCTGGCCTCGGTCAATCAGGTTCAACAAAAAACCCAAGATATCTCTCCTGACAGGTTTTCTGGGAGGAGAATAAATTTCTGTTTTTTCGGAGGCCTGTAAAATTGTACTTCAGGCTCCGCCCCCCCTTCTCAGGGAATGAGGAACAGGTGTGGGGATTATTGTCTCCTTCTTTAAGGTGATCCCCAATTTGGGCCTTTCTTTCCCCCCGATTCACCATCTTTAGGCGGTGGATGGGTTTTTTGGGCTTGGGCGGGTAGGAGTCCTGATGGCATCTCCCTGGTGGAACCCACTTGTAAAATCAAGCAGGGGGACCGGCTGGGCTGAGGAGTTGTTCGGAGTTCAGGAGATGGCCACTGATACACAGTGGAAGATCCTCCCTTAGGAGTCATTTTGTGCAGGGTCTGTCCCCAAGGTTGCGGATACCCTGGTGCGCACGCCGCCGCCAGTCATTGGGGCCACCACGTCCCCTTTTCCCTCCGGGTAGATAAGTCGGGGAGGATATACAAAACTGCCCCTTTCCCTCCTTGTTAGGGAGGACACAGCTGAGCATTCGGCAAACCCATGAGGGAGGAAGCTTGGTTTCCCAAACGGGGGGTTTCCTGCGGTTCGGCATTGTGTGGAGGCATGTTTTTTTCTGTGGGCAACTGGCCATTTTATTGGGGGGTTGCCAGTTCACGCCAAAATCCTGTACCATCCGAAGCCATATCCCCCTGGTCGTGTGGAGGGAGGCGACCGGGATGTATATTTCCTCCATTTCTTCCCTCATGTACCCTGTCTGTGAATGGTGTTGGGGGTAACTAAGGGAAATATCGGTGCTTGTGGACAGTGGAGCAGGATTTCATTTTGGTAGATGCTCACTTTGTCCGACCCATGGCCCGATTGTAGGCACGCAAGACATTAGGCTCCAGACCATTGACTCTGTCCATCACCAGGGGAGTGTGACCCAGGATGCAAGATATCGCCGCGTTTGGGATCCTGAAAGTCCGTGTCATGCTACCTTGAAGGGTTTTGCCTTTACCCATGTTTTAGGCCCCCTTGGTTGAAAGAAAACACAAACCCCGGGTTTTTAAATTTGGGGTTCCAGGGAAGTGTCAGCTGGTGTTCATTGGTGAGGGGTGCCCGGGGCTTGTTCTGCATCTTTCTGTAATAAACCCCTTCTTCTCCTGGGGCAGCAGAGGTGCTGCCAAAGAATAGGGTAAGTCCCAACCCTCACCACAGCCAACCCTGAAGTCAAGCCCTCTTGGAGGGGGGGGTCGGGGAGGGTGGTGGTTCCTCTGAAATTTTGAGTGTGGTGACACAGGGGGATCCTCTGTTGTCCAGTTCCTCGAAGAGTTCACCTCTTGTGGCAAATGTGGTGTGGCAGTAAATTCAGGTCCGGACCTGTGTGTGGACGGTATGTATGGGGCCACCAAAAACATCCGGGAAGGGGCTGTGGTGTTGGAGTTCTCAGGTGATCGGGCCGTATCGGGTGTTGGCCATTCTCAGCCCGGGGACTTACCAGCTGGTGTTACCCCAGTAATGCCCGTACATAACTCGTTCCTCAGGTCAACGCTCTGCAGATTTGTGGTACCTCCGGAGCATACATTATTGCCACTTCCATCTGTCCGCGTTTACCATAAACCTGAGTCAGGTGACTGCTGGGGTGAACCCTGGTGGATCGAGGCATCCTCACCGTAGGTTGTTTCCAATGAGGCGCGGGTGTTGAGGGACAAGAGGCCCCTCAATAAAGGGGGTGCTGTCACAATCCACTTTGGGATCTGTGGCAGGTTTTGCCTTCTATATTAAAACCTTTTTTCTTTCAGGCTATCGGGGTTAATGTCAGTCTTTTCCCTTGGTGGCAGCTGGTGTAATTACATTGCTGCTGACTTGTCAGAGGAAGGTGGTGATCACTCCCACCATCCCTTAAAGGTCACCTGAGGCGTCAGCTGACTGTTGGTGATATTTATGCCTTTTGGAGTACAACCAAGCTGGAGTCAGGAGCTTGCTGAGCGCAGTGGTACTTCTGCTGTTTCCCTGATCTGGTGCCTTACTCTGCTGTGCGGTGCATTGCAGCAGAGAAAGCTAAGTGTTTGCTGTTTTAGTTGATTTAACCCCTATGTGTCTGTCTTTCCTTTTTGTTATTGGTGTATTCACTTTCTTCCCTGTCTCACCTCCTGGGGAGAGGGTTGGGGGGTTTTACTCAGGGCTAAACAGGAGACAGGGACAGGTGGGTGACTTGGGCCTCACTACCTTCAAGTGTACCCCCAAGTTAAGGAGAGACAGGGCCCTCCCTTAGCCTTAGGGGCAGTTCAGGGGCCCAGGTTCCTCATCCCCTGTATTTCTGTTACTGCCCCGTGACATTTATATACACGTGTCTGTATATACAGACACGTGGTCAAAATTGTTGGTAGTCATCGTTTAATGACACAAAAACCCACAATGGTCAAAGAAGTAACTTGAATCTGACAACAGTAATAATAAATCAAAAATCTATGAGAATTACAAATGAAACACAGATATTGCTTTTCAACCACTCTTTGTCATGGGTGCATCGCCACAAGGATCGTCGCGATTGCACATTCTGACTTCTCGCAGCTGAGTTGCTGTTTTCTTTGTGTTTGGTGGTGAGGGAGTTAATTTTACCTAGTTCTTTGCTAAGACTAGGTCCAGCCTCGCCCGGCTGCTTTTGATTATGTACTAATTAGCTTCCTTTATATTCCTGCCAGTCTGTGTGTTAGATGCCGGTGAAAGCATTCATACAGACTGCAGATAGGATCGGTTCTGAAGACTTAAGCTAAGAGCTCCTTTGTTGTTTCTCCTCTCCTTGCTTATAGTTTATCTCCTAGACCTTTGGGTGTTCCCTCTGTGTTTATATGTTTATGAAAGACAGTATTTACTTTATCCCCTGTCTGTCTCGTTTGTCTATACTGTTTGTTAACCTTTACCTGTCCATTCCTATGGTGGTAATCAGGGTCCTTCTAAGGACTAGATTACAGTGTCAGGGATTTATAGGAGACAGGGTTTACGCTGGTGGCCTGGACCTCTGTACCATTAACAGTACCTCCAGGTAGAGGGACTAGTCAGGACCCCAGTTTAGGGTCAGCATAGACCCCGGTCCACCTCTAGCCAGAGACAGCGTGAAAAGGATTCAGTATTGACCCACAGGATATTATGTCAGGTAATACTATGCTATATATACATGTTAATGTTACCTATTTATATGTTATATAGAATGTTGTCCCACTTGATAGATTACTGACATTATTTATTTATATATCTGCTAGACAGCGTGACATTTTCACCGGCCAAAAAACTATAGATTCTCCCCAGCTACCATGGATCCAGTAGCTCAGCTTGCCCTGCAGTTGCAGAAGTTGTCCATGGAGTTTACGGACATTAAGTCCAAGGTTTTGTCCCCCCCGGAGCAAACCAGATCTGAACCTAAGGTTGCTCTCCCGGACAGGTTCACTGGTGGGCGGGACAAATTTTTTTACCTTCCGGGAGGCATGTAAATTGTACTTTCGGCTACGGCCTCGGTCATCGGGGAGTGAGGAGCAGAGGGTGGGAATTGTCATCTCGCTCTTACAAGGGGACCCTCAATCCTGGGCGTTCTCTCTTCCCCCGGGCTCCCCGGCCCTCCAGTCAGTAGATCGATTTTTTGCTGCCCTGGGTCTGGTGTATGATGACCCGGATCGGGTCTCCCTTGCTGAACGAAGTTACGTAGGATACAGCAGGGGAAAACGTCCGGCGGAGGAATTTTCTTCTGAGTTCCGTAGATGGGCCACAGATACTCAGTGAAATGACCCAGCTCTTAGGAGCCAGTTTGTCAAGGGTTATCGGACAAATTAAAAGATGTTTTGGCTCAGTATGATTCTCCTCCGTCACTGGAGGCTCTATGGCCCTTGCTATTCGTATTGATAGACGGCTTCGGGGAGGTGCGAGGTAACTCCGCCCCCTGTTATGACTCCACCCACTACTAAAGTCCCTTATATGGAGGTTCCCCTGGTCTGTTCTGAGGAACCTATGCATTAGGTGGGACATCATTTTGTAGGAGGGAATCGGCGGTGCGCCGCAAGACAAGAAGGTGTTTCTTCTGCGGGAGAGAGGGACATTTTGTTGGGGGGTGTCCCTCCCGTGCCTCATTGAGCAAAAAAGTCACCGAAAAACTGTTAATCCCAGGTTGTGTGGTGGACGACAACCTGGGAGTAGGTATTTCGTCCCCAGGTCCGTCTCAATTTCTCGTGGCCTGCGGAGGTGGTGGTTGGTGCGAGAGTTGAGAGGATTTCTGTTCTTCTTGATAGTGGGTCTAGGGCTAATATGGTGGACGCTCGGTTTGCCCAGGTGCAAGGTATGCAACTGAGTGTATTGGCCAAACCGATCCCTATACTTTCTATTGACGCCAGACCTCTCGGTCAAGGTAGCTTTGTACAAGCTGTTCATAACATAGACCTTCGAGTAGGGGCAATACATAAAGAACAGTTGTCTTGTTATGTGTTGGAGGGTCTTCCTACTCCTATTGTGTTGGGACTTCCTTGGTTGGCTAAACATAACCCAGTGATTGATTGGCAATCCAGAAAGATAAGCCAGTGGGGTGAATTTTGCAAGAATAACTGCATGAACACGGTCATCGGTGCGGTCGTGCCTAGGACTTTGCCTCCTTTTCTGGAGGACTTTGGGGAGATGTTCTCAGAGGAGGGGTGTCAAAAGTTACCTCCTCATCGCACGTATGACTGCTCAATAAAATTGCTTCCTGATGCCTTATCTCGTAGTTTCCCAGGGGCCGGAAAGACGGATGGCCCGGTTCCTATCCTTCAGGAGGGAGTGGTGGTGTCGGCTGTATGCTCTGAGCTTGAGGAGGAGGTATTGGAGGCTCAGGGGGGACGCCCCTGTAGGACCTCCAGGGAAACTGTTTGTTCCTAATCAGTTAAGACAAAAAGTTATCGAGGCACATCATAATTCTGTTTTGGCAGGACATCCAGGGAGTAAAGCAACTGTGGATCTCCTTTCTCGCCGGTTTTGGTGGCCTAACTTAAATAAAGAGGTAATAACTTTTGTCGCGTCATGTGGAGTTTGTGTTCGCTCTAAGACCCCACATACCCGTCCGTCTGGGGTTCCTGAGGAGGAACGATTCTCATCGTCACTTGCTTCAGTTTGGAGAGGAGTGCTGAATGGTCTGAGTGCTATGGGGAACCGTTACAAGCGGAGGGCTGATAGGAGGAGAGTGTCTGGTCCGGACCTAAGTGTGAACGATCTGGTGTGGTTGTCTACCAAGAATATAAAACTCAAGGTTCCCTCCTGGAAACTGGGTCCCAGGTTCATCGGTCCATACAGGATCAGTTCTATAGTTAATCCTGTGGCATTTCGTCTGGACCTCCCTCCTATGTTTAAAATCCACAATGTGTTCCACAAATCGTTGCTTAAAAGGTACGTGGCGCCAGTTATACCGTCGCCTCTGCCTCCCCCTCCGGTGGTGGTCAATGGTAGCTTGGAGTTTCAGGTGTTGAAGATCATTGACTCACGTCTGAATCGTCGGTCCCTTCAGTACCTGGTTCATTGGAAGGGGTATGGTTCTGAGGAGAGGACGTGGGTCCCTGCGTCGGAGGTTAACGCAGATCGATTGGTTCGGACCTTCCACACAACTTACCCGGGCCGACCTGGCCCTGAGGGTCCGGAGGCCCCTGTAGAAGGGGGGGTACTGTCATGGGTGCATCGCCACGAGGATCGTCGCGATTGCACATTCTGACTTCTCGCAGCTGAGTTGCTGTTTCTTTGTGTTTGGTGGTGAGGGAGTTAATTTTACCTAGTTCTTTGCTAAGACTAGGTCCTGCCTCGCCCGGCTGCTTTTGATTATGTACTAATTAGCTTCCTTTATATTCCTGCCAGTCTGTGTGTTAGATGCCGGTGAAAGCATTCATACAGACTGCAGATAGGATCGGTTCTGAGAAGACTTAAGCTAAGAGCTCCTTTGTTGTTTCTCCTCTCCTTGCTTATAGTTTATCTCCTAGACCTTTGGTGTTCCCTCTGTGTTTATATGTTGTATGAAAGACAGTATTTACTTTATCCCCTGTCTGTCTCGTTTGTCTATACTGTTTGTTAACCTTTACCTGTCCATTCCCTATGGTGGTAATCAGGGTCCTTCTAAGGACTAGATTACAGTGGTCAGGGATTTATAGGAGACAGGGTTTACGCTGGTGGCCTGGACCTCTGTACCATTAACAGTACCTCCAGGTAGAGGGACTAGTCAGGACCCCAGTTTAGGGTCAGCATAGACCCCGGTCCACCTCTAGCCAGAGACAGCGTGAAAAGGATTCAGTATTGACCCACAGGATATTATGTCAGGTAATACTATGCTATATATACATGTTAATGTTACCTATTTATATGTTATATAGAATGTTGTCCCACTTGATAGATTACTGACATTATTTATTTATATATCTGCTAGACAGCGTGACACTCTTCCACAGAATTTTTAAAAAAATGAAACTCATGAAATTGGCCTGGACAGAAATAATGGTACCCTTAACTTAATATTTTGTTGCACAACCTTTTAAGGCAATCACTGCAATCAAACGATTCGGTGAGCCCCTGCCAAAGCCAACGCGAAACGCGCATTGGGGCTGCACAGTGTGGATTCAGATAAACCACAAAATGGGTAAGGTTCCCAGGGCTTGGGAGGTTTTTATATTTATGGGTCACTTGGCTCTAGGCATGTAGGATGTCTGCATTAGCCGTATTTACCACCTATTCCCTGGTGTTCCTCCCTCCTGACATGATTAAAAAGCACTAAGCACCTTACTATATGATGTATGTGGTTATTTCTGGCAGACACACTGGTTTTTGTCTACCTGTTTTTCCTCACTGAACATGCTTCTGTTACTTTGTATTTTATCTACTTCTACTCTCTGTATGTTATTAATGAGATTATTCTTGTAATAAACTTATACCTTTTTTAACTATTTCGGACTTGTACTCCACATTTTCTCTTTGGCTGTTAGAAGTTAGGTGAGTCTGAGCAAGGCCGGGGTCAGACATGCGAGAAACTCACACGAGTCTCGCATGTCAATACCCGGCATTGCCGCCGGCACTCGGACAGGAGAGTGCGGCTGCATGTATTTCTATGCAGCCGCACGCTCCGGTCCCGAGCGCTGGCGGCAGTGCCGGGTATTGACATGCGAGATTTGGGCGAGTTTCTCACATGTCTGAAACCGGCCTAAGGGGAAAACTATCAATAGCAGCTATTTGAACAGGACGACTAAGAGTTGTAACTGTATACCAACACTCGACAGCAAAATCACTTTCAATGAGATCTGAGTCAACAAATGCAGGGGTAGCTATGACTCCAGATTTGGTAACCAAAGATAATTTGTAATAAACAACCAGTAGTCTGCATGTAAGGTAACCTCAAATCTTTAGCATCAATGTCCTTAGATATTAGTGACTCTTTTCTTTCCTTCACCTCAGCTTTAAAAAATTCATTATTGAATCTCAAACACTGAACCATTATATGACCCATTTTACCACAGTATAGACAGAAACAGGTAGGTGTTTCAAGGGTTACTCCCTCCTTGGAAACTCTGCAGGTCCCAATCTGCATCTGTTCTCCTGCCTCAGTAGAATGAGAGGGAGAAGTCACAAAAACATCATCAAATGTTTTCTTATTCTTAAGACTTCTGTCCAAACACACTGCCAATGACATGGTCTCATCAAGGGACAAAGTTGAGGGACTATGAACCATCAAATCTGGTACCTGGCTAGAAAGACCCTAGCAAAATTGACTGCATATAGCTGGGTCATTCCAGACGATCTCCACTGCCTAGCATCTGAATTAAGAGCAGTACTCCTCCTCACTACGTTTTCCCTGCAGATCATTGATTCAGCAACCTCCACTTTATTGGGGTCGTAAATAAGCTCCAGAGCAGAGAAAAAAGCTTCTACTGTGGAAAGCACTTAGAGAATCCTCAGGCACAGAAAATGCCCAAGCCTTAGGATCTCCATGGAGCAACAACAGTACAATACCACACGTTGAGTCTAACTTCAGGATGAAACAGGACGGAGATGAAAAAACAATTTATCTGAAGAAACAAAAATAGAAAACTTACTTAGGTTCCCATGAAAATAGTTTGGCAAATTCACCTTAGGCTCAGAAAGTGGTTTTAGGTATTGTGTAACCTGCCTAGCGGGAGTTAACATATGCTGATAATGGTGCTTGATATATGTCACCTCTAATGACATGGACTGCAATTTTGCGGTCAAGGTGTCCTCAGCATTCATGATGGCATCTTAGAGCACACAAAAAAAATAAGTGGGCTGTTGATAATGTTATGCCTGTGTAGTAAATCACTTGAGAATAATAGTTTAAACACACAAAAAAATAAACTTACACTGTTGGTTCTTGTACAGACTAAATATCCTGACTCTGCAGTCCCTAGAGGTGAATACGGATACAAGGATAGTCTTAACCACAGACAAGGAGATGGTAACTTAGACCTAACTACCTACAAGGCTGTCAAATTGCTTCAGGTTCCTCCTAAAGAACTGGAGGGCAGAGCAAAGTGTGAATTGTTCACAAGAGGAGAAGTGTGCTAAACAAAGAACAGACCCCAGAGTGAGTAAAGTAACAAAGTACCAAGCCAAGAATAAAGCAAGTACTGTTAACAAATATACTGCCTACTTACTAAAGAAAAACAGAAGATATGTGCAGGGTATAGCAAATAAACAGCAAAGCTAAAACCCTTTGCTGGAAACTCACAGACTGGCTCTAAACATCAACAGAATGTCAGATCATCCAAATGAATCTCTGGCCAGCCAAAGGACAAAATATAAAGCTGCACCCAAAAGGTGGCAGGCAGAGAAATGAAAACATCTGTGTTAAGCTAAACAGAATGCAGCCAGAATAGCAGAACCCAAACACCAAAAGAAAAGGGGTGTCTCCTCTGGCTCGGCAGAAAGAGAAGCTGACCACAGAACACAAACTCAAGGGAACGAATCCAGGAGCATGACACCATCTTTTGTTTTTTCCAAGATGGTCAATGTTATAGGTGTAAGTCTCCTCAAAGCTTCTGCCTCCATATAAATAAGAGGTAAGCGAAAAGTCTTTTTAACGGTGATGTCAATAATATTCTGATAACATTTACCTTAGTTTATAGCCAGCTAAATATTAATGTCCCAAGGACTGATGTGCCAAACAAAAGCTCACTGTTGTGATGTATTTCTTTAGAGCATTGTATAATTAAACCATTTACATTGAATAATATGTAGGTAATAATGTAGGTAATATTGTAATCAGCAGCAAGAAACAAAGAAAGGCCTTTGTATTAAAAGAAGGAGGCTTTGTAACTGAAATGATTGCCTTCTTAATGGCCTTATTGTCTGTGTATGTTCACTCCAAAGTGATGTTTTCTTTTTGTATACTACAGCTTTTGTTCTCAATCCAATACAAATTTAGGGTTTATTTCTACGGCTGCACTGCGTTTTCAACAGTGGCATTGCTTGCAGAAAATCCACTGCATCTTATAGTAGAAGCATGTTGAATGGGATTTCAAATAATCTGCACCCAGGCCTAACATTCAGGACATCAATATGAGGCATTGAATCTCCTCAGTTTTATCATGACCTTAAGAATACCTTATGTTTTTATACTGTACCTTAAAGGGAACCTGTCACGAGGTTTGGCCGATAGGAGTTTATGTCCACAGGCTTTCAGGACTTATATACAGCATTCTATAATGCTGTAGTTAAGCCCCCAATCCACCCTGCAAGAGAAGAAAAATAACTTTTATTATACTCACCCGGGGGGCTGTCCGGTCCGATGGGTATCGTAGGTCCGGTTCCAGCGCCTCCCAGCCTCACATCTTCTTGCGATGCGCCCTTCTGCTTGCTTCATGGCTCCCCGGCATCATGCTCCTGAGCAGGCGTACTTTTCTGCCCTGTTTAGGAAAGGTCAGAGAGGCCCAGCACCTACACACTGCAGTACTTTGCTCTGCCCTCAACAGGTCAGATAAGTACGCCTGTGAAGGGGCTGTTATGATCTGCTACAAGCACTAAGGAAAGATGGGAATTCTGTCCCTACAATAAAACTGAGCTGGATCCCTACGATGTAACGGGGAACCTGATCCTGCGACCAGACCTGCTAAAGTCCTCAGCTAGTCTGAACGAAGACCTATAGTTGGGAGGAAGGAATCCCTACAAGATCTAGGGACTGGGAGAAAAGGTGGACACCTCCTAACAGAAATTGTAGCAGGGAAAAATAAAACAGAAAACAAAATACTTAGAGATCCTAAGATCAAGCAAAACTGACTGAGTAAGGCACCTAAGCACCCGGCTAGCTTAAGAGTAGGTAATACAATGAAGTCCAGCAAAGGCAGAAGGGCGGAGCCAGACTAAATAGGGAAAAAAGGTCATGTGACCAGCAAACTGAAACAAAACCTAACAAGAGGGTTCTAACAGGGGCGTGATGCCAGGGATCCATTAAGCAAGCAGGAGTCTGGAATCACAAGAAGATGGGAGGCGCCGGACCAGGACTTGCGACACCTATCGGACTGGACCACTCCCCTGGTGAGTATAGTAAAAGTTATTTTTCTTCTCTTGCAGGTCAGATTTGGGGCTTATCTACAGCATTATAGAATGCTGTAGAAAAGCCCTGAAAGGTGGTGGCCGTATCTTATATCGGCCAAACCTGGTGACAGGTTCGCTTTAAATATACTTTTCTGGTAATAATCATTCTCTATTGTCCAACTGTGTGTCCCTTTTTGTTTGCAATGTAAATACATGTTTTATTTATTATTGCCATTTTTCCTGTTGTATGGACTAAGAAATGGTTACCATTGACTGTTGCATCTTTGACCAACGCAATTTCAAGCCACTTTGTTTTATCCCCAGGATATTTGAAAACTTGTTTGGACTGTACATCTATAACCCTGATGCTAGAGTGCATTTCAATGGCATTTGTGGTGCCCCTGAGGGTCCAGTCGCCACAGAGGTACTGCACCTCAGCCAGAGGTGTGGTACTCTGCTCTCCGGTAAGGAGAGGGCACTGCCCGGTACTCACTATGTGCATTCAACACCACACCACTCCTAGGAAAGGGGGAGGAGCCCCAGTTCAAGCGGGAAAGTGAGTGTGACAGTTGGAGGGAAAAGTAGTCAGTTGGTGAAAGGAGTTGAGAGGAGCAGTAGTGAGGAAAGGAGCTCCTGAGGAAAGAAGAGGTCCTAGGGGCCAGGGAAGTGAAGAATCCACCCATGGTGCCCGAATCCAGACAGATCATAGTCAGAGTGAAGGACCAGGTTGCAGTGGGGGACCGGCCCCAGACTAGTGGAGAGACTGTAGGACTCAGCTTGCAAACCGGAGGCTGTTGTGACTGTATGTGCAACAGCCAAATCCACACACATTCGCTGAAAAGGTAGCCACATAGGATCAAGGGGATCAGGAGATCGTCGCCTGACAGGATCTGAGGCTACTGGCTTGGGACACTGTGTGTGAGGTGCAAGGCAGGAAGGCGTGGGCCAGCGCAGAGAGAGACGACCAGAGAAGGAACACAAAGAAGGGGGTCCTGGTAAAGTGTACCCCAAACTACCCCGGAGCTGGCTGGACCACCGACCTGGACCCGGAAACACAGCACACGGCTGGTGATTGTAACCTAAAAACTGTGAGTAAAGCATGAAGACTGCACCCTGCTGTGTCCACAGATTAATTTACTGAGTCACCTACCCTGCACTACAACCAATACCATCAGGAACTTTAACCCTATAACGGCCCTGGGGCCTAGCTCTCCCCATGGAGAGCAGTAACATCTCTGCTGCGTCACCAACTGCCCTAGTGTATAAGGTTGCGTGTGCACCGCTAGGTGTGAAGGTGCCGGATTAGGTTCCTAAACCAGTGTATAAAATAATGAAATCAGGCACTCAACTTTGTATGGTGAAAAAAATCAAACTGATATTTATTGTGGACTGCTTATGCGGTTTTCAAGGATTTATGGCAAAACGTTTCGGCAGACACTCTGCCTTTATCAATTGCCTCTTTTAACAAGAAAGAAAACATTTAAAACAAAAATAGCAAAATAAGGAAAATATTTTCAGAAAAAATAAAGTATATACAAACATAGTAATTATTTTGGTAACTTGACATTATAGAGTGTACATAGAATTGGAATTGCCATCTTAGAGCAATCCAAATATCCTGTGAAGAATCACAATATACCGTTTTAGGGTTGAGAAAACATATGGATATACAGTATCATATCTCAATAACCGGATAACCGTCTGAAAAAAATAATAATGTATACAGATAGATGCACCGATGAGTAACTATAACTGAGCTATGGTCCAAAGTTTTACGAATAAAAAACATGCATACCCATCAGTACCGATGACTTTGCTGAATTGTGACCTAGTGTGGCCTATAGACAGAGGAAAAAGGCACCTGTGCTATAATGGACTACCATGGTAAGGTGATAGTTATGGGTGAAAGTGGTATAAAAAGAATGCATACCCTGATCTTGAGCTCAAGATGTCCTGCAAATGGTATAGCAACTGTGGTGCTGCCTGAAAAAAACGCCCATTAATGAACCATATTGACACACAGCCATGTGTGAAAAACATTACGGTAAGTGCTCTTACCCCAGTGCTGCTACTGACACGGGATCCGCCGCTGGTCAGTAGCAGGAATGCAATAGTGTCATCTATTTGTAGTGGAGTTAGATGCGGTGTGTCTATGGGTACTTCCGGTATTGCGATTCAGCGTGCGTTCCACTGACCGCTTCTGGTGCCGAGAATCATGGGACCGGAAGTGCGTGGATGTACTTGGGTATGTGTATCATGAGAACAGCCCCTGAGATGATGTGGCGCAGGTACCGCCCTGTGATTATGCGGCGTGGGTACCGCCCCTGTGATGATGCGGCGTGAGTACCGCCCCTATGGTGATGCGGCATGGGTACTGCCCTTAAGGTGATGCGACGTGGGTACCGCCCCTGTGATGATGCGGTGGTGATACAAACAGAGTGCCGTAATTCACAGATACTGTGGCGGTGAAAACAGCCCTTATTGCATACTTGAACAGGGTGCCATGGTTACAAAATACCCAGTGACTAACTGTGAATCTTTGGGATCCATTCTCAGTGCAGATGATAGTATTCAGTGCATTCACAGTGCAGGTGGTGCAAATTCAATGTTGTGAAATATTCTTTAGATTCAATACAATCGGCTCTTGAGAAATAAGAATAAGGAAAATGTCAGTGACAGGGTAAAACATACAATCAAATAAATGATACTAAATCATAATCCCTGTTTAATCCCTTTGGGGAAAGAATCTCTAATGTGTGAATCCAGTAGGATTCTCGTTTCTTTAAACAAAGTATACGGTCACCTCCCCTTCTGGGCGGAGAAATGGTCTCTATGACTTGGAATTTTAATTGTGATATGGTATGGCCTTGTAGATGGAAGTGATGAGGTATAGGTAATAATAATTTTTTGCAGCGGATGGTCGACTTATGTTTTGAAATCCTATCCCTTATGCACTGTGTGGTTTCTCCTATGTAGAGGGGACCACAAGGACATTTTATGAGGTATACTGCAAACGATGAGTCACAGGTATGAAAACCTTTAATTTGGAAACTCTTTCCCGTCCGGGGGTGATAGATTTGGGAGCCTTTCTGTACATTACTACATTGTGCACAATGAAGACACGGAAATGTACCTGAACGGGGATTAGAAAGGAAAATCTGTCTCTGGTATTTAAAGGCCCTATATCCGCTCGCACAAGTCCATCTCTAATATTAGAGGGTCTCCTAAAACATGGGAGGAACGGTTCTGAAAATTCTGGAATGTTGGGATGTGCCTTTGATAAAAGGGGCCAGTGTCTTCTAATGGTCCTATGTAGTAGATAAGTGTAAGGATGGAACGTATGCACAAAAGGAATACGTTTGCTACCTGAACTTCGTTGTGGGTTAGGTAGGTGGTCCCTAGAGCTGGCAAGGAGATTGGAAGGATATCCTCTCTTTAGAAACTTTGTCGTCATTTCATTATGTCTGCGGTCACGAAGTGTGTTGTTGGTCACTATTCGTGTTACCCGTTGATATTGTGAGATTGGGATGGAGCGCTTAACTGCAGGAGGGTGAAAACTATCATAATGTAAGATACTATTCCGATCTGTAGCTTTAACATGCAAATCGGTGGTAAGATAACCATCAGGGTCTTTAAGGAGAATTGTGTCTAAAAAGTTGACAGATTCTGTACTGGAAGTGATGGTGAATTTGATTCCTGGCCAAGCCTCATTAAGAAAGGAATGAAACACTCCCAAGGAATCAGGGGTCCCCTTCCAAAGGCAAATCACATCATCGATGTATCGTTTCCATAATAGTACATTGTCAATGTACATTTGCTGTTTATAGATAACTGTAGCTTCAAATTCTGCCATATACGTGTTGGCGTATGGGGGCCCACGTTTGAACCCATGGCAGTTCCTCTTACCTGTAGGAAGAAAGAATCTTGAAAGAGAAAATAATTGTTAAATAATACAATGAATAGAAGATCCACGCATAAATTGATTTGGTTAATTTCCATTCCTGTTTGGGTCAATAAATGATGAACCGCATTAATGCCTTCAATGTGTGGGATGGAGGTGTACAAATCCTTGACATCTAGGGTGACTAGTATGGTGTTAGTGGGGATCCTACCCAATTGTCTAATAGTACTTAGAAAATCTCCTGTGTCTAACAGAAAGGATGGTGCTTTCCGAATATTTCTGAATTATAGCATCAATCTTAAGGGAAATGTCATGAGTAGGGTCCCTAGACAATTGATGGTCATTATGCAATGACTCGAGTTTAATTTTCAAACCCGCAGATAAAGGCGGGGCACTAGTGGTAATGGACAAGACACAGTAGTTATCAGAAATACAAAGACAACTTGGTGACGAAACAGTCTACCATCAATTGTCTAGGGACCCTACACATGACATTTCCCTTAAGATTGATGCTATAATACAGAAATATTCAGAACTCGGGACCTTAGATGCGAAAACAGGAGATTATCTCAAGAAAAAACATCCCATTACACCAGTCTTTTATACCTTACCCAAGGTTCACAAGAACCTAGAGAACCCACCGGAAGGCCAATAGTGGCCTCAACTGAGTCCATTCTTTCTCCCATCTCCAAGTACTTGGAGAAAATTCTTACACCACTGACACAGAAAGCACCATCCTTTCTGTTAGACACAGGAGATTTTCTAAGTACTATTAGACAATTGGGTAGGATCCCCACTAACACAATACTAGTCACCCTGGATGTCAAGGATTTGTACACCTCCATCCCACACATTGAAGGCATTAATGCGGTTCATCATTTATTGACCCAAACAGGAATGGAAACTAACCAAATCAATTTATGCGTGGATCTTCTATCCATTGTATTATTTAACAATTATTTTTTCTTTCAAGATACTTTCTTCCTACAGGTAAGAGGAACTGCCATGGGTTCAAACGTGCGCCCCCATACGCCAACACGTATATGGCAGAATTTGAAGCTACAGTTATCTATAAACAGCAAATGTACATTGACAATGTACTATTATGGAAACGATACATCGATGATGTGATTTGCCTTTGGAAGGGGACCCTGTTATGTTACGGTAGCTGAGGAGTGCAGTAAAAAAAGGCAATACACCAGAGCAGTTGGAATCTATGAGATTGCAGTACCCTGACTAACCACCACAACTAGAGGCAGCCGTGGAGCGTTCCTACGATGGTCCTAGACGCCTCGTCACAGCCTGAGAAACTAACTACACCTAAAGATAGAAATAGGAAAGCTATCTGCCCCGGAGCAGAACCCCAAAGATAATAGAAAGCCCCCAAACATGTAATGGCGGTTAGACAAGAGGAAATACTGACACAGAAAGAAAATAGTATGAGCAAACGCTGGGGCCCAAACTATCTAAATAGAAAAGGACAGGAAGGGTACTTACTGCAATCCCAGAAAACCCTGAAAAACACCAACTCTACTAATTTCAAAATCACCTGAGATCACACGACCTCTACCACCTAAATTAGTTCTCTGGTGTAACAAAAACAGCAGCCACTGAAAAAACTGGAAAAAGCAAAAGTACAAAACACAGTGGCTGAACAAAACTGAGAGGGCAAAAGCCCCCGGAGGGGACCCAGAAGGCCCCCACAGAAGTGCAGGACAAAATGCAAAAATATAGCAAAAACACAAAATAAGAAATTGTCTTATCTGATAGCAGGAGATGCAGACACGACACAGCAGGCTACAAGGGAAACTGGAAAGAAGGATTCAGACCAGAACAATTGATCACCGGCAACCCTGATGGGAAAATGATTCCCTTAAATAAGACCAATCAGTAACACCTGATTCCCAATCCTCACTAGTACCGCTTGTAACCACCAGAGGGAGCCTCTGCTCAGAACTCATCTCAAACCCATTCACAACAGTACCCCCCCTTGAGGAGGGGTCACCGAACCCTCATTTGAGCAACCAGGTCGGTCAGGATGAGTTCTATGATACGCACGGATAAGTCTCCTAGCATGGATGTCCGAAGCAAACACCCAAGAATTATCTTCCTGACCATAACCTCTCCATTTAACCAAATACTGGAGTCTTCGTCTAGAAAAACGAGAATCCAATATTTTCTCAACCACATACTCCAGATTGCCCTCAACCAAAACAGGGTCAGGAGGCACAGCAGCAGGAACCACTGGCTCAACAAACCTCTTCAACAAGGACTTGTGGAACACGTTATGGATCTTAAATGTCCCTGGAAGAAGCAAACGAAAAGAAACAGGATTAATAATCTCCATGATCTTATAAGGTCCAATGAACCTAGGCTTAAATTTAGGAGATGCTACTCTCATAGGAATATTCTTTGAGGACAACCAGACCAAGTCCCCCACTTTAAACCGAGGACCATCAGTCCTATGCCGGTTAGCAAACCGCTGGGCCTTCTCCTGAGAGAGGGACAACCTCTCCACTACCTGGTCCCAAATCTGCTGCATACGCTCAACAACAGAGTCAACACCTGGACAGACAGAAGCCTCCGTCTGTCCTGAAGAAAATCGAGGGTGAAACCCAGAATTACAGAAAAACGGAGACATCAAAGTGGCAGAGCTAGCCCTATTATTAAGAGCAAACTCAGCCAAAGGCAAAAAAGAGACCCAGTCATCCTGATCAGCAGACACAAAGCATCTTAGATAAGTCTCCAATGTCTGGTTTGTTCTCTCAGTTTGACCATTGGTCTGAGGATGAAATGCCGAGGAGAAAGACAATTGAACACCCAGTTTAGAACAAAAAGTCCTCCAAAATCTGGAAACAAACTGGACTCCTCTGTCAGACACAATGTTCTCAGGAATGCCGTGTAAACGAACCACGTGCTGAAGGAACAACGGCACCAATTCAGAGGAGGAAGGCAACTTAGGTAATGGCACAAGATGTATCATTTTGGAAAACCTATCACAAATTACCCAGATGGTGGTCATTCTCTGAGAAACAGGAAGATCGGAAATGAAATCCATAGAGATATGGGTCCATGGTCTCTTGGGCACAGGCAATGGCATCAACAAACCACTAGAGCGAGAGCAAGGCTTGGAGCGAGAGCAAGTCCCGCAGGACTGCACAAATTCCCTGACATCGCGAGACAAGGTAGGCCACCAAAAGGACCGACTAACCAAGTCTCTGGTACCAAAAATTCCGGGATGCCCAGCCAATGCGGAACAATGAATCTCAGACATCACACTCTTTTTCCATTGGTCCGGGACAAACAATTTTCCAACAGGGCAGCGCTCGGGCCTATCCTCCTGACACCCCTCCAGAGCAAGTCTCAAATTGGGCGAGATGGCGGAAAGAACTACACCCTCCTTCAAAATAACAGAGGGATCAGATAGCTCAGGAGAGTCCGCAAGGAAACTCCTCGAGAGGGCATCCGCCTTAACATTCTTAGTGCCAGAAGAAAGGAAACCACAAAATTAAAACGTGTGAAAAACAAGGCCCACCTGGCCTGTCTAGGATTGAGTCGCTTGGCAGATTCCAGATAGACCAGATTCTTATGGTCCGTAAGGACCACCACCTGATGTTTGGCTCCCTCCAGCCAATGTCTCCACTCCTCAAAAGCCCACTTCATGGCCAATAACTCCCGATTACCCACGTCATAATTACGTTCAGTAGGAGAAAATTTTCGAGAGAAAAATGCACAAGGGTTACTTTTAGAGGTCTCTGGATCTTTTTGGGACAAAACGGCACCTGCCCCAATTTCAGAGGCATCAACCTCACCTGAAATGGCAGAGAAACATCAGGCTGCCGTAGAACAGGAGCAGAAGTGAATCTCTGCTTAAGTTCCTGAAACGCAGAGACTGCCTCAGGAGGCCAATTCACCACATCAGAACCCTTTCTGGTCAAATCAGTTAATGGTTTAACAATAACAGAGAATTACCAATAAATTTACGATAAAAATTGGCAAAACCCAAAAATCTCTGAAGAGCCTTTAATGAAGTAGGTTGGACCCAATCACAGATGGCCTGAACCTTGACCGGGTCCATTTCAATAACAGATGGGGACAAAATGAATCCCAGAAATGAGATCTTCTGTACGCCAAAAAGACACTTTGATCCCTTCACATACAGAGCATTCTCTCTCAAAATCTGGAATACAGTTCGAACATGTTTCACATGAGAGTCCCAGTCATTAGAAAAAATCAAGATATCATCCAAATAAACAATCAGAAACTTGTCCACAAAATCCCTGAAAATGTCATTCATGAAGGACTGGAAGACAGAAGGAGCATTAGTGAGCCCAAAGGGCATCACAAGGTACTCAAAATGCCCTTCAGGGGTGTTAAATGCCGTCTTCCATTCATCCCCGTGCTTAATGCGAATAAGGTTATACGCCCCCCTGAGGTCAAGCTTGGTAAACCAAGTAGCGTTTTTCACCCTGGAAAACAGGTCAGAAATCAAGGGTAACGGGTATTGATATTTCACAGTAATATTGTTCAAGAGACGATAATCAATACACGGCCTTAATGAACCATCTTTTTTGGCCACAAAGAAAAAACCGGCACCTAAGGGTGAAGAGGATGGTCTGATATGACCCTTCTCCAATGATTCCTTGATATAAGACCGCATAGCGTCATGTTCAGGTACAGACAAGTTAAAAAGGCGACCCTTAGGGAATTTACTACCTGGCACTAATTCAATAGCGCAGTCATAGCTCCTATGGGGAGGTAAGGATGCAGATTTACTTTCGCTAAACACATCAGAAAAATCAAACAAAAAGTCAGGAACATCCTCAGCCTGGGGGGAGGCAGAAAAAACAGGAGTGTTGGTATTAACACATTGGCAGCCCCAACTGGTTACAGACACAGATTTCCAATCCAAAACAGGATTATGAGACTGTAACCAAGGGAAACCCAGCACGATAATGTCATGCAGATTATATAGAACCAAAAATTTGCAGCACTCCTGGTGATCAGGTTCAACCCTCATTATCACCTGAGTAGAAAACTGGGGTTTATTCTCAGCCAAAGGGGTAGAATCGATCCCCAGCAGGGAATAGACTTCTGTAGGGGTATCAAGGGAAATCCACAACGTTTAGCAAAATCATAATCCATCAGGTTAAAAGCTGCTCCAGAATCAACGAAAGCCTGAGCAGAAAATGAGGACAGAGAGCATATCAGAGTGACAGTTAATAAAAACTTAGTCTGAACACTACCCAAGACAACTGAGCGTGCAAAATGTCTTCCCCGCTTAGGGCAGACTGAAATAGCATGAGAGGCATCACCACAGTAGAAACATAACCCATTGCGCTTTCGAAACTCATGACGCTGTGCCCCAGACACCACTCCATCACACTGCATGGGCTCAGCAGCTGGCTCACAAGGCAACACCACTCCACGCATACTTCTCCGCTCACGCAAACGTCTGTCAATTTGAATCGCTAATGACATAGAATCATTGAGACCAGAGGGGACAGGGAATCCCACCATAACATCCTTTACATTATCTGACAGACCCTTCCGGAAAAGGGCCGCCAAAGCGTCGTCATTCCATTTGGTCAGGACTGCCCACCTACGGAATCTCTGACAGTATAACTCATCGTCATCAAGCCCCTGATTTAATGCCAACAAGGCTTTTTCAGCTTGATCAGTGACATTAGGCTCATCGTACAATAACCCCAAAGCCTGAAAAAATGCATCAACATCACTCAAAACAGGATCCCCAGGTGTGAGGGAAAAAGCCCAATCCTGAGGATCGCCGCGCAGGAGAGAGATGACAATTTGAACCTGCTGCGCTGCGTTTCCAGAGGACTTAGATTTTAAGGCAAGAAACAATTTACAATTATTTTTGAAATTCTGAAACTTAGCTCGATCCCCTGAAAACAAATCTGGCATGGGGATCCTAGGTTCCACAACAGGCAACCTAGCAAGATATGCAGCAATACTCCGAACCTCAGTGGCAAGCTGATCCACACGGCCAGACAACTGTGCAAACTCCATTGGGAGAAAAGATCCTCCCCAGCACCCAGAGATACAGAGGGAAAAAAAAATATGCAACAAACAGAAAAATATCTCTGACAACTTTTCTTCCTTCAAAATATTTTTTCCCTTCTGTGAGTACCATACAATTTTTAAGGCCGGTGATACTGTTATGTTACGGTAGCTGAGGAGTGCAGGTAAAAAAAGGCAATACACCAGAGCAGTTGGAATCTATGAGATTGCAGTACCCTGACTAACCACCACAACTAGAGGCAGCCGTGGAGCGTTCCTACGATGGTCCTAGACGCCTCGTCACAGCCTGAGAAACTAACTACACCTAAAGATAGAAATAGGAAAGCTATCTGCCCCGGAGCAGAACCCCAAAGATAATAGAAAGCCCCCAAACATGTAATGGCGGTTAGACAAGAGGAAATACTGACACAGAAAGAAAATAGTATGAGCAAACGCTGGGGCCCAAACTATCTAAATAGAAAAGGACAGGAAGGGTACTTACTGCAATCCCAGAAAACCCTGAAAAACACCAACTCTACTAATTTCAAAATCACCTGAGATCACACGACCTCTACCACCTAAATTAGTTCTCTGGTGTAACAAAAACAGCAGCCACTGAAAAAACTGGAAAAAGCAAAAGTACAAAACACAGTGGCTGAACAAAACTGAGAGGGCAAAAGCCCCCGGAGGGGACCCAGAAGGCCCCCACAGAAGTGCAGGACAAAATGCAAAAATATAGCAAAAACACAAAATAAGAAATTGTCTTATCTGATAGCAGGAGATGCAGACACGACACAGCAGGCTACAAGGGAAACTGGAAAGAAGGATTCAGACCAGAACAATTGATCACCGGCAACCCTGATGGGAAAATGATTCCCTTAAATAAGACCAATCAGTAACACCTGATTCCCAATCCTCACTAGTACCGCTTGTAACCACCAGAGGGAGCCTCTGCTCAGAACTCATCTCAAACCCATTCACAACAGGACCCCTGATTCCTTGGGAGTGTTTCATTCCTTTCTTAATGAGGCTTGGCCAGGAATCAAATTCACCATCACTTCCAGTACAGAATCTGTCAACTTTTTAGACACAATTCTCCTTAAAGACCCTGATGGTTATCTTACCACCGATTTGCATGTTAAAGCTACAGATCGGAATAGTATCTTACATTATGAAAGTTTTCACCCTCCTGCAGTTAAGCGCTCCATCCCAATCTCACAATATCAATGGGTAACACGAATAGTGACCAACAACACACTTCGTGACTGCAGACATAATGAAATGACGACAAAGTTTCTAAAGAGAGGATATCCTTCCAATCTCCTTGCCAGCTCTAGGGACCACCTACCTAACCCACAACGAAGTTCAGGTAGCAAACGTATTCCTTTTGTGCATACGTTCCATCCTTACACTTATCTACTACATAGGACCATTAGAAGACACTGGCCCCTTTTATCAAAGGCACATCCCAACATTCCAGAATTTTCAGAACCGTTCCTCCCATGTTTTAGGAGACCCTCTAATATTAGAGATGGACTTGTGCGAGCGGATATAGGGCCTTTAAATACCAAGAGACAGATTTTCCTTTCTAATCCCCGTTCAGGTACATTTCCGTGTCTTCATTGTGCACAATGTAGTAATGTACAGAAAGGCTCCCAAATCTATCACCCCCGGACGGGAAAGAGTTTCCAAATTAAAAGGTTTTCATACCTGTGACTCATCGTTTGCAGTATACCTCATAAAATGTCCTTGTGGTCTCCTCTACATAGGAGAAACCACACAGTGCATAAGGGATAGGATTTCAAAACATAAGTCGACCATCCGCTGCAAAAAATTTATTATTACCTATACCTCATCACTTCCATCTACAAGGCCATACCATATCACAATTAAAATTCCAAGTCATAGAGACCATTCCTCCGCCCAGAAGGGGAGGTGACCGTATACTCCGTTTAAAGAAACGAGAATCCTACTGGATTCACACATTAGAGACTCTTTCCCCAAAGGGATTAAACAGGGATTATGATTTAGTATAATTTATTTGATTGTATGTTTTACCCTGTCACTGACATTTATCCTTATTCTTATTTCTCTAGAGCCGATTGTATTGAATCTAAAGAATATTTCACAACATTGAATTTGCACCACCTGCACTGTGAATGCACTGAATACTATCATCTGCACTGAGAATGGATCCCAAAGATTCACAGTTAGTCACTGGGTATTTTGTAACCATGGCACCCTGTTCAAGTATGCAATAAGGGCTGTTTTCACCGCCACAGTATCTGTGAATTACGGCACTCTGTTTGTATCACCACCGCATCATCACAGGGGCGGTACCCACGTCGCATCACCTTAAGGGCAGTACCCATGCCGCATCACCATAGGGGCGGTTCTCACGCCGCATCATCACAGGGGCGGTACCTGCGCCGCATCATCACAGGGCTGTTCTCATGATACACATACCCAGGTACATCCACACACTTCCGGTCCCATGATTCTCAGCACCGGAAGCGGTCAGTGGAACGCACGCTGAATCGCAATACCGGAAGTACCCATAGACACACCGCATCTAACTCCACTACAAATAGATGACACTATTGCATTCCTGCTACTGACCAGCGGCAGATCCCGTGTCAGTACTGTAGCAGCACTGGGGTAAGAGCACTTACCGTAATGTTTTTCACACATGGCTGTGTGTCAATATGGTTCATTATGGGGTGTTTTTTTCTGGCAGCACCACAGTTGCTATACCATTTGCAGGACATCTTGAGCTCAATATCAGGGTATGCATTCTTTTTATACCACTTTCACCCATAACTATCACCTTACCATGGTAGTCCATTATAGCACAGGTGCCTTTTTCCTCTGTCTATAGGCCACACTAAGTCACAATTCAGCAAAGTCATTGGTACTGATGGGTATGCATGTTTTTATTCGTAAAACTTTGGACCATAGCTCAGTTATAGTTACTCATCAGTGCATCTATCTGTATACATTATTATTTTTTTCAGACGGTTATCCGGTTATTGAGATATGATACTGTATATCCATATGTTTTCTCAACCCTAAAACGGTATGTTGTGATTCTTCACAGGATATTTGGATTGCTCTAAGATGGCAATTCCAATTCTATGTACACTCTATAATGTCAAGTTACCAAAATAATTACTATGTTTGTATATACTTTATTTTTTCTGAAAATATTTTCCTTATTTTGTTATTTTTGTTTTAAATGTTTTCTTTCTTGTTAAAAGAGGCAATTGATAAAGGCAGAGTGTCTGCCGAAACGTTTTGCCATAAATCCTTGAAAACCGCATAAGCAGTCCACAATAAATACCAGTTTGATTTTTTTCACCATACAAAGTTGAGTGCCTGATTTCATTATTTTATACAACTGCCCTAGTGGACCTAAATCGCAGCGTTGGCCATCTATTGCTGAATACCACGGGTGGTGTTACGACCTTATTCCCCTATAAATTATTCCCTATGACTTTTCTTGACATTATATTGGACACCCAGGGCCATGGACTGGGTCGCGGCCCCGTGACCTCCCCTGAAGAACTGTCCGACCCAGACCGAATGCCCCACAGCCCTGGCAGCACTCCAATTTTGGCGTCACAAACAGGATGTACCAACTCAGTAAACCGGGTCCCATGCACCCTTTGTGGACTGGGTGGTTAAACGGTGCAAGAGCAGTACCCACCCACTGTAAAGACTACAATGCAAAGAGAACTTGTCCGTCGGCCAGGGGGATCCGCCTCCTGGCCTGGTGTGGAGGAAAAAGAAAAATGAACCGCCCACAAAGGAGAGAGCGGAAGAAGCACATGGAGGAGAGTGCAATGGAGTATGTGCAGGAGAGTTGGCAAGGAACCTGGGAAACACCATGGCGAGCGGTGGCCGGAGAGTTCGGGAGTGTGGGCTGGAAGGAGTGAGCCCCCCCCCAGCCAATGGGATGAAAACCCTGACCAGCTGCCAGCGGTGGATCCAGAGTTCCTAGGAGTCGAGGTGGAGGAGCTTAGCCGACAGCTCCAGAAGTCGCAGCTTACTGCGGTGGTGAGGTGGAAAGAGGCTCTGCTGGAGAAGGTGTCCAGATGGAGGACAGCCTCACTACCCATATCTTCAACCTCAGAGGAGAAGAAAGAGGAGTCCGGCACTGAAGTGGCACGTGAAACAGATGCCCTTGTAGCCGAGGAAACCCTGGTTGGGCCATTAAAAACCCCGCCAGCCCTCAAACCTGGCCAGGCATGTAAAAATCTAGCCCGGGACCGCACGACAGACATCAGGCATAAATTTGCGGCTGCGCTGCAGCCGGAACTCATGCCCTAGGAGGTGCATAGCGAAAGGGTAGTATTCTAGTGGGAGCACCAGGGGATGGATCTAATAGGGTTCCAAGAGAAGGCCCAGGCGGAGGAAAACCAGATAGAGACTCTCAGTTGGGAGGACTACTGCTGGCAGCGGGCACTCAGGTTGGAGGCGGAGGAGCAGGAGCGCCAGGCCCTGTGGAGAGAAATGGAAGACTAAAACATGAGGGCCAAGACCCAGGCCCATAAGGCCAGATCCGCTGACCGAGGCACTCAGAGGCAGGGCACAGTAGTCTCTTTCGATTTAAAAAGGGGCTGGGGGTTCATCAGGGAGCCCGGAATGGCCTCCAAACTGTTTGTCACCCGGCGGGATTTTGAATCGCACCTACTGGAGGGGTACCTAGATCACGACCTATACCCGGATGATCTAGTCACCACATCCGGCATGTGGGCGAAAGGGGGTGGTACGCCCTCAATGTAAAAAAATGCACATGGGGACATGTTGCTCCCATGTCAGCAGGTGCAGTACCAAAATGGCAACGATGACCAGGAGCTTTGAACTCGGAGGCTGCGCCAGTCCCTGTGGGTGCAGCAAACTTGCCAGTGCAAACACAGGCTACCCAGACCCCGGCGGTAGGACCTGATCAGTTCCTGTTACCTGGTGTGACACAGGAAACAAACTTCCCCGGCCAGGAGGTTGCGGGCCTAAGGAACTGCCCTGGAAGAGGAAGTAGGAAGGTGAATCCATGAAAAATTAGAATAGGAGTTTGCTAACTTTTAAAGACAATGTGGTCATGGACAGTGAATGGCCAGAACTTTTCTTGTACGGTAAATAGTTAGCACTTAATGTGCTCCTTATTAGTTTTACAGAAAACCTGTACAGTATGAGTGGGACACTCTACAATTTACAGTGACTAAAGAACCAAAACCGTCTGGCGGGTCAGAAAAGTGGTCCAACGAGTTGACCAGCCAAGCCCTGTAGCCACGCCCAGGGCCTACATTGGGGTTTTGAGCCGGGTTCCCCGAATTGCACTTAGGACTGTGAGAAGTACCCTGGTTTGGGATCTCACTGAAACCTGCTGAACTTGAACGAAAGAGTTTTATTAGTAATGTTATGTTTTATGCTGCTGTTATTTATGTACAACGTGCAAGTGCAAAGTAACTTAAATGAGAAAGTTTAGTTTAGAGTAATGTTGTCTTATATTTCCAGTATACCATAAAGGGAAGAAAGAGTTATCTGTTTAAATGTTTTACCTTGTTGAAATGCATTTCAGAAAATTGTTTGCATGTTTTAACAACTGTTTTACTCTGTTTCAGCCCGAGGACGTGCTGTGTTTAATGTGGGAGAAATGTGGAGCCCCTGAGGGTTCAGTCGCCACAGAGGTACTGCACCTCAGCCAGAGGTGTGGTACTCCTCTCTCGGGTAAGAAGGGGGCACTGCCTGGTACTCGCATATGTGCATTCAACACCACACCACTCCTAGGAAAGGGGGAGGAGCCCCAGTTCAAGCGGGAAAGTGAGTGTGACATTTGGAGGGTAAAGTAGTCAGTTGGTGAGAGGAGTTGAGAGGAGCAGTAGTGAGGAAAGGAGCTCCTGTGGAAAGAAGGAGTTCTAGGGGCCAGGGAAGTGAAGAATCCACTCATGGCGCCCGAATTCAGACCGATCATAGTCGGAGGGAAGGACCAGTTTGCAGTGGGGGACCGGCCCCAGACTAGTGGAGAGACTGTAGGACTCAGCTAGCAAACCAGAGGCTGTTGTGACTGTATGTGCGACAGCCAAATCCACTGAAAAGGTAGCCACATAAGATCAAGGGGACCAGGAGATCATTGCAAGACAGGATCTGAGGATACTGGCTTGGGACACTGTGTGTGAGGCGCAGGGCAGGAAGGCGTGAGACAGAGCAGAGAGAGATGACCAGAGAAGGAACACAAAGAAGGGAGTCCTGGTAAAGTGTACCCCAAACTACCGACCCGGAGGACACAGCACACGGCTGGTGATTGTAACCTAAAAACTGTGAGTAAAGAATGAAGACTGCACCCTGCTGTGTCTTCAAATTGATTTACAGCATCACCTACCCTGCACTACAACCGATACCATCAGGACCTTTAACCCCTTAACCCCCAAGGGTGGTTTGCACGTTAAAGACCGGGCCAATTTTTACAATTCTGACCACTGTCTCTTTATGAGGTTATAACTCTGGAACGCTTTAACGGATCTTCGCGATTCTGACACTGTTTTCTCGTGACATATTGTACTTCACGTTATTGGTAAAATTTCTTCGATATAACTTGCGTTTATTATTGAAAAAAATGCAAATATGGCGAAAATTTTGAAAATTTTGCAATTTTCAAACTTTGAATTTTTATTCCCTTAAAACAGAGACATATGTCACACAAAATAGTTAATAAATAACATTTCCCACATGTCTACTTTACATCAGCACAATTTTGGAAGCAAAATTTTTTTTGTTAGGAAATTATAAGGGTTAAAAGTTGACCAGCGATTTCTCATTTTTATAACAAAATATACAAAGCCATTTTTTTAGGGACCAACTCACATTTGAAGTCACTTTGAGGGGTCTATAA
Source organism: Oophaga sylvatica (assembly GCA_033576555.1). NCBI lineage: Eukaryota > Metazoa > Chordata > Amphibia > Anura > Dendrobatidae > Oophaga > Oophaga sylvatica. The sequence goes on along the minus strand of JARQOD010006034.1, from coordinate 11,289 downwards.
GGCAGAAAATACCCAAAAGTGACACCATTCTTAAAACTGCACCCCTCATGGTACTGAAAACCACATTCAAGAAGTTTATTAACCCTTCAGGTGCTTCACAGGAGCTGAAGCAATGTGGAAGAAAAAAACATTTAACTTTTTAGTCACAAAAATGATCAAAAGATCACGTTGTTGTGCAATTTCTCCTGAGTACGCCAATACCCCATATGTGTGGGAAAACCACTGTTTGGGCACACGGCAGAGCTTGTAAGGGAAGGAGCGCCGTTTGACTTTTTCAAACCAAAGTTGGCTGGAATTGAAATTGGACGCCATGTAGCGTTTGGAGAGCCCCTGATGCGCCTAAACAGTGGAAACCCCCAACAAGTGACACCATTTTGGAAACTAGACCCCCTATGGAACTTATGCAGATCTGTTGTGAGCAATTTAAACCCCCAAGTGTTTCACAAAAGTTTATAATGCCTAGGTGTGAAAAAAAAAACAATTTTCCACAAAAATGATTTTTTAGTCCCAAATTTTTTATTTTTCCCAAGGAAATTGGACCTCAAAAGTTGTTGTCCAATTTGTCCTGAGTACGCTGATACCCCATATGTGGGGGGGAAACTGGGCGCATGGCAGGGCTTGGAAAGGAAGTAATAACGTTTTGAAATGCAGACGTTGATGGGGTCATGTTCTGTTTGCAGTGCCCCAGCTGTGCTTAAACAGTGGCAACCCCCCACAAGTGACCCCATTTTGGAAACTAGACCCCCTAAGGAACTTATCTAGATCTGTTGTGAGCACTTTGAACCCCAAAGTGCTTCACACAAGTTTATAATGCCCGGGCAAGAAAATAAAATATTCTATTTTTTTCCCACAAAAAATATCTTTTAGTCACCAATTTTTTTATTTTCCCAAGGGTAACAGGAGAAATTGGACCACAAAAGTTGTCCAATTTGTCCTGAGTACGCTGATACCCCATATGTGGGGGAAACCACTGTTTGGGCGCACGGCAGAGCTCGGAATGGAAGGAGCAACATTTGACTTTTTCCAACCAAAATTGGCTGGAATTGAGATTGGACGCCATGTTGCATTTGGAGAGCCCCAGATGTGCCTAAACAGTGGAAACCCCCCACAAGTGACACCATTTTGGAAACTAGACACCCTAAGGAACCCATCTAGATCTGTGGTGAGCAATTTGAACCCCCAAGTGCTTCACACAAGTTTATAACGTACAGCCGTAAAATTAAAAAATCATATTTTTTCCACAAAAATGATCTTTTCACCCCAATTTTTATTTTCCCAAGGGAAACAAGACCCCAAAAGTTATTGTGCAATTTGTCCTGAGTATGCTAATACCCCATATGTGGGGGAAAACCACTGTTTGGGTGCATGGCAGAGCTCGGAAGGGAAGGAGCGCCGTTTCACTTTTTCAACGCAGAATTGGCTGGACGCCATGTCGTGTTTGGAGAGCTCCTGATGTGACTAAACAGTGGAAACCCCCCACAAATGACACCACTTTGGAAACTAGACCCCTCAAGGAACTTATCTAGATGTGTGGTGAGAACTTTGAACCCCCAGGTGTTTCACTAAAGTTTATAACGCCCGAGCATGAAAATACAAAAATCATATTTTTTCCACAAACATGATCTTTTAGTCCCCAACTTTTTATTTTCCCAAGGGTAACAGGAGAAATTGGACCCCAAAAGTTGTTTTCAATTTGTTCTGAGTACGCTGATACCCCATATGTGGGAGAAAACTACTGTATGGGCACACGTTAGGGCTCGTAAGGGAAGTAGTGACGTTTTGGATTGCAGACTTTGATGGAATGGTCTGCAGGCGTCATGTCGCATTTGGAGAGCCCCTGATGTGCCTAAACAGTGGAAACCCCCACAAGTGACCCCATTTTGGAAAATAGACTCCCCCAAGGAACTTATCTAGATGTGTGCTGAGCACTTTGAACCCCGAAGTGCTTCACAGAAGTTTATAACGTACAGCCATAAAAATAAAAAATCTTTTTTTTTTTTACAAAAATGATTTTTTTGCCCCCCAATATTTTATTTTCACAAGGGTAACAGGAGAAATTGGACCCCAAAAGTTGTTGCCCAATTTGTCCTGAGTATGCTGATACCCCATATGTGGGAGAAAACTACTGTGTGGGCACACGTCAGGGCTCGGAAGTGAAGTAGTGACGTTTTGGATTGCAGACTTTGATGGAATGGTCTGCAGGCGTCATGTCGCGTTTGGAGAGCCCCTGATGTGCCTAAACAGTGGAAACACCCCACAAGTGACCCCATTTTGGAAAATAGACCCCACAAGGAACTTATCTAGATATGTGGTTAGCGCTATGAAGCCCCATGTGCTTCACAGAAGTTTATAATGTACAGCCTTAAAAAGAAAAAATCTTTTTTTTTTAAAAATTATATTTTTGCCCCAATTTTTTTATTTTCCCAAGGGTAGTAGAAGAAATTGGACCCCAAGAGTTATTGTGCAATTTGTCCTGAGTACGCTGATACCCCATATGTGGGGGTAAACTACTGTTTGGGCGCATGGCAGAGCTCAGAAGTGAAGGAGCACCGTTTAACTTTTTCATCGCAGAATTGGCTGGAATTAAGATCAGACGCCATGTCACATTTGGAGAGCCCTGATGTGCCTAAACAGTGGAAACCCCCCAATTCTAACTCCAACCCTAACCCCAACACACCCCTAACCCTAGTCCCAACCCTAACCATAACCCTAACCACAAACCTAACCCTAACACACCCCTAACCCTAATCCCAACCCTAACCCTAATCCTAACTTTAGCCCCAACCCTAACCCTAACTTTAGCCGCGACCATAACCCTAACCCTAATGGGAAAATTGAAATAAATACATTTTTTTAATTTTATTATTTTTCCCTAACTAAGGGGGTGATAAAGGGGGGTTTGATTTACTATTTATAGCGGGTTTTTATGATTGGCAGCTGTCTCGCTAAAAGACGCTTTTTATTGCAAAAAATAGTTTTTGCATCACCACATTTTGAGAGCTATAATTTTTGCATATTTTAGCCCAAAGTGTTATGTGAGGTCTTATTTTTTGCAGTACGAGTTGACGTTTTTATTGGTACCATTTTTGAGCATGTGACATTTTTTGATCGCTTTTTATTTAGATTTTTGGGAGGTTAGAATGAACAAAAATTAGCAATTCATGAATTTCTTTTGGGGGGGCGTTTATACCGTTCCGCATGTAGTAAAATTGATAAAGCAGTTTTATTCTTCGGGTTAGTACGATTACGGCGATACCTCATTTATATCATTTTTTTATGTTTTGGCGCTTTTATACAATAAAAACTATTTATATAAAAAATAATTATTTTTGCATCGCTTTATTCTGCGAGCTATAACTTATTTATTTTTTCGCTGATGATGCTGTATGGTGCTCATTTTTTTGCAGGACAAGATGACGTTTTCAGCGGCACCATGTTTATTTATATCGGTCTTTTTGATCGCGTGTTATTCCACTTTTTGTTCGGCGGTATGATGATAAAGCATTGATTTTTTGCTTTTTTTTAAGGGATTCACTAAAGGGGTTAACTAGAGGGACAGTTCTATAGCGCGGGTCGTTACGGACGCGGCAATACCAAATATGTGTACTTTTATTGTTTTTTTTTTATTTACATGAAGAAATGAATTTATTGGGGAATATTTTTTTTTCCTTTATTTTGGAACTTTTTTTACACATGTGATTTTAATTTTTTTTAACTTTTTTACTTTGTCCCAGGGTGGGACATCACTGTAGAAAGTCAGATCGCTGGTCTGACAGTGTGCACAGCACTCTGTGAGACCAGCGATCTCACAGGCACTGCTGCAGGCTTTCTCAGCGCCTGCTCTCAGCAGGCACTGAGGAAGCCGCCTCCCTGCAGGACCCCGTGGCCATCTTGGATCCGGGGTCTTGCAGGGAAGAAGGCCTCAGAACAGCACGATCACATCGCGCTGTTCTGAGGGTCTCAGGGGAGCACGCAGGGAGCCCCCTCCTGCGCGATGCTTCACTGTGCCCCCGGTACATTGCGATCATGTTTGATCGCGGTGTGCCAGAGGTTAATGTTCCGGGAGCGGTCCATGACAGCTCCTGGCACATAGTGCCGGGTGTCAGCTGTGATAATCCATTGTGCATTCAACATGTGACCTCATCTTGGCACGGCTGAAGAACACTGTGATGCTGAAGCCTACTGAACAGCAGGGGTTGGAGTTTTCCAAGGGCTTTTATGCCAATTGCCAAATTTCCAAACAGAGTGGGTGCTTTGGAAAATACATCCATGTTAAGAAATTATTGCACTCTGGGTCCTGATCCTATAATCATTGGCCTTTTTTTACGTACTACTATTAGCCTTGTTTGTCTTATAATTGCCTGTTATTTTATGTCCCTTTTGATTTTGGCTCAGTTGAGTTGTATTTGTGTTATAATGTAAAAAAAAATTACAGAGAAACCATCTGTATGGTATTTCTTTACTTTAAAAAATAGCATAGTTTTTAATAATCATTTGTTTAAAAAAATAAAAAGAAGAAAAAGCATGGTCCATATTTTTGGACAATTTATTTAGAATAAAAAGCACACCACCAATATTAGCAATATAATATACTAACCAAATTAATAATCATATAAGTTAATAATTAAAATACCTAGGTAGGGAAAGGGCAAAACTGGTTGGTCTGTTGAGTGAGTCTGATATTTCAGGTGTCTGATGTGTTGGGAAATTAGAAGGCCCACCCAACGTATACAAAAAAGGGAGACAAGGGTAGGGAAAGGGCAGAACTGGTTGGTCTGTTGAGTGAGTCAGATATTTCAGGTGTCTGATGTGTTGGGAAATTAGAAGGCCCACCCAACGTATACAAAAAAGGGAGACAATACACGGTCAAAGGGAGCGCTAAAAACACAAGGACAATGCAAAAGTTTGTTTAGCCCACAACGCGTTTCGACGGTAACTAGTCTTCATCAGGTGGCAGTTTATTGTCAAGAAACAGGAAGGGGTATTGTTATGTTTCGGTAGCTGAGGAGTGCAGGTAAAAAGGCAATACACCAGAGCAGTTGGAATCTATGAGATTGCAGTACCCTGACTAACCACCACAACTAGAGGCAGCCGTGGAGCATTCCTACGTTGGTCCTAGACGCCTCGTCACAGCCTGAGAAACTAACTACACCTAAAGATAGAAAGAGGAAAGCTATCTGCCCCGGAGCAGATCCCCAAAGAACATAGAAAGCCCCAAACATGTAATGGCGGTTAGACAAGAAGAAATACTGACACAGACAGAAAATAGTATGAGCAAACGTTGGGGCCCAAACTACCTAAATAGAAAAGGATAGGAAGGGCACTTACTGCAATCCCAAAAAACCCTGAAAAGCACCAACTCTACTAATTTCAAAAACACCTGAGATCACACGACCTCTACCACCTAAATTAGTTCTCTGGTGTAACAAAATCAAAACAGCAGCCACTGAAAAAATTGGAAAAAGCAAAATGTACAAACATCAGTGGCTGAACTAAACTGAGAGGGCAAAAGCCCCCGGAGGGGACCCTGAAGGCCCCACAGAAGTGAAGGACAAAATGCAAAAATCAAGCACAAAAACAAAAAGAAGTAAATGTCTTATCTGTTAGCAGGAGATGCAGACACGACACAGCAGGCTACAAAGGAAACAGAATCAAGGATTGAGACCAGAACAATTGATCACCGGCAACCCTGATGGGAAGGCGACTCCCTTATATAAGACCAGTCAGTAACACTGATTCCCAATCCTCACAATCTTCACTGGACAGTCCAGTACCGCTTGTAACCACCAGAGGGAGCCTCTGCTCAGAACTCATTTCAAGTCCATTCACAACAGTACCCCCCCCTTGAGGAGGGTCACCGAACCTCCTTGAGCAACCAGGTCGGTCAGGATGAGTTCTATGATACGCACGGATGAGTCTCCTGGCATGGATGTCCGAAGCAAACACCCAAGAATTGTCTTCCTGACCATAACCTCTCCACTTAACCAAATACTGGAGTTTCCGTCTAGAAAAAAGAGAATTCAATATTTTCTCAACCACAAACTCCATATTGCCCTCAACCAGAACAGGGTCAGGAGGCAAAGCAGTAGGAACCACTGGCTCAACAAACCTCTTCAACAAGGACTTGTGGAACACGTTATGGATCTTAAATGTCCTGGAAGAAGCAAACGAAAAGAAACAGGATTAAGAATCTCCATGATCTTATAAGGTCCAATGAACCTAGGCTTAAATTTAGAGGTGCCACTCTCATAGGAATATTTTTTGAGGACAACCAGACCAAGTCCCCCACTTTAAACCGAGGACCATCAGTCCTATGCCGGTTAGCAAACCGCTGGGCCCTCTCCTGAGAGAGGGACAACCTCTCCACTACCTGGTCCCAAATCTGTTGCATACGCTCCACAACAGAGTCAACACCTGGACAGACAGAAGCCTCTGTCTGTCCCGAAGAAAATCGAGGGTGAAACCCAGAATTACAGAAAAATGGAGACTTCAAAGTGGCAGAGCTAGCCCTATTATTAAGAGCAAACTCAGCCAAAGGCAAAAAAGAGACCCAGTCATCCTATCAGCAGACACAAAGCATCTTAGATAAGTCTCCAATGTCTGGTTTGTTCTCTCAGTTTGACCATTGGTCTGAGGATGAAACGCCGAGGAGAAAGACAATTGAACACCAAGTTTAGAACAAAAGGTCCTTCCAAAATCTGGAAACAAACTGGACTCCTCTGTCAGACACAATGTTCTCAGGAATGCCGTGTAAACAAACCACGTGCTGAAGGAACAAAGGCACCAATTCAGAGGAGGAAGGCAACTTAGGTAATGGCACAAGATGTATCATCTTGGAAAACCTATCACAAATCACCCAGATGACGGTCATTCTCTGAGAAACAGGGAGGTCGGAAATGAAATCCATAGAGATATGGGTCCATGGTCTCTTGGGCACAGGCAATGGCATCAACAAACCACTAGAGCGAGAGCAAGGCTTGGAGCGAGAGCAAGTCCCGCAGGACTGCACAAATTCCCTGACATCACGAGACAAGGTAGGCCACCAAAAGGACCGACTAACCAAGTCTCTGGTACCAAAAATTCCGGGATGACCGGCCAACGCGGAACAATGAATCTCAGACATCACACTCTTTTTCCACTGGTCCGGGACAAACAATTTCCCAACAGGGCAGCGTTCGGGCCTATCCTCCTGACACCCCTCCAGAGCCAGTCTCAAATTGGGCGAGATGGCGAAAGAACTACACCTTCTTTCAAAATAACAGAAGGATCAGATAACTCAGGAGAGTCCGCAAGGAAACTCCTCGAGAGGGCATCGCCTTAACATTCTTAGTGCCAGGAAGAAAGGAAACCACAAAATTAAAACGTGTGAAAAACAAGGCCCACCTGCCTGTCTAGATTAAGTCGCTTGGCAGATTCCCGATAAACCAGATTCTTATGGTCGTGAGGACCACCACCTGATGTTTGGCTCCCTCCAGCCAATGTCTCCACTCTTCAAAAGCCCACTTCATGGCCAATAACTCCCGATTCCCACGTCATAATTACGTTCAGTAGGAGAAAATTTTCGAGAGAAAAAGGCACAAGGGTTACTTTTAGAGGTCTCTGGATCTCTTTGGGACAAAACGGCACCTGCCCCAATTTCAGAGGCATCAACCTCCACCTGAAATGGCAGAGAAACATCAGGCTGCCGTAGAACAGAGCAGAACTAAATCTCTGCTTAAGTTCCTGAAATGCAGAAGATGCCTAGGAGCCAATTCACCCATCAGAACCCTTTTTGGTCAAATCATTAATGGTTTTAACAATAACCGAAAAATTACATAAATTTTTTCGTAAAATTTGCAAAACCAAAATCTTGAGAGCTTAAAATGAAGTAGTTGGACCCAACAAAAAGGGCCCTGAACTTCCGGGTCCATTTCAATAACAGATGGGCAAAATGAATCCAAAATGAGATCCTCTGTACGCCAAAAAGACTTTGATCCCTTCAATCCAGAAGCATTCTCTCTCAAAATCTGGAAACGTTGAACATGTTTCACATGAGATCCCAGTATTGGAAAAAATCAGATACATCCAAATAAACAATCAGAAATTTATCCACAAAATCCCTAAAATTCATTCAGAAGGACTGAAGAAGAAGGACATTAGTGAGCCCAAAGGGCACCAAGTACAAAATGCCCCGGGGGGTATTAAAGCCGTTTCCATTCATCCCCGTGTTAATGCGAATAGGTTTTATAACCCCCCTGGGTCAAGCTTGGTAAACAAGTAGCGTTTTTCCCTGGAAAAAGGTCAAAAAATCAAGGGAACGGATATGAATTTCAAATAAATTTTGTTAAAAGAGATAATAATACACGGCCTAATAACACCTTTTTGGCCACAAAAAAAAACAGCCCCTAAGGGTAAAAGGGATGGGTTGATAGCCCCTTTTCCAATGCCCTTGATTTAAGACCGCAAGCTAATGTTGGTACAGACAAGTTAAAAAGGCGACCTTTGGGAATTACTCCAGGCACTAATTCAATAGCGCAGTCATAGCCCATGGGGAGGAAGGATGGATTTATTTCGCTAAAACCCACACAGAAAAATCAATAAAAAATCAGGAACACTGACCCTTTGGGGGGAGGCAGAAAAAAAGGATGTTGGTATTAACACATTGGAGCCCCAACTGGTTACAGACACAGATTTCCAATCCAAACAGGTTTATGGACTGTAACCAAGGGAAACCAGTCGATAATGTCATGCGATTATACAGAACCAAAAATTTTGCAACTCTCCTGTGATAGGTTCAACCCTCTTATACCTGAGTAGTAACTGAGGTTTATTCTCACAAAGGGGAGAATCGATCCTATAGGGAAAACTTCCGTGGGGGTATCAAGGGAAACCCACAAACGTTTAGCAAAATCAAATCCAAGGGTTAAAGGCTCCCGAATAAACGAAAGCCGAGCAAAAAATGAGGACAAGGAGAAATATAAAGGAACGTTTTAAAAAAACTTAGTTGAACACTACCCAAGACAAAGAGCGTGCAAAACGTCTTCCCGTTGGGGCAGATGAAATCATGAGAGGCATCCCACTAAAACAAAAACCCCCCTTTTTCGAAACTCGACGCTGCCCCGAAACCTCAAATAAACTGCATGGATTCAGAAGCAGGTTCACAAGGAAACACTATTCCCGCTACTTCTCGCTCACGCAAAGCTGCAATTTGAACGCAAATACATAGAATCTTGAGACAGGGGGACAGGGACCCACCAAAAAATCCTTTACATTATCTACAACCCTTCCGAAAAGGGCTCCCAAGCGTCGCATTCCATTTGGGTCAGGTGCCCACCTCGGAATCTTGACAGTAAACTCAGCGCATCAACCCCCTGATTCAATGCAACAAGGCTTTCTCAGCTGATCAGTGACACTGGCTCATCGTACAATAACCCCCAAGGTGAAAAAATGCATAACACACTAAAACAGGACCCCGGGTTTGTCGGGGAAAAAGCCCAATCCTGAGGATCGGCGCAGGAAGAGGAAAAATTTGAACCTGCTGGCTGGTTCCCTGAGGACTTAGATTTTAAGGCAAAAAAAAATTTACAATTATTTTTTAAATTCAAACTTAGCCGATCCCCCCAAAAAAAATCTGGCTGGGAACCTAGTTCCACAACAGGCAACCCCAGCAAGATAGGTAGCAATACTTCCGAACCCGTGGCAAGCGATCCACAGGAGACAGCTGTTTCAAACTCCATTGAGAAAAAAATCCTCCCCAGCCCCCGAATACAGAGGGAAAAAAAAAATGCAACAACAGAAAAAAATCTCTGACAACTCTGACAACCTTTTTTTTTTCACTTTTTTTCCCTTCTGTGGTACCATCAATTTCAATTTTTTTGGGCCGGTGATATGTTGTTTCGGTAGCGGAGTAGTAAAAAAGGCAATACACCAAGCAGTTGGAATCTATGAGATTGCAGTACCCGACTAACCCCACAAAGAGGCCGTGGAGCTTCCTACGTTGGCCTAACGCCTGTCCCAGCCTGAGAAACTAAACCCTAAAGATAGAAAGAGGAAAGCTTTTGCCCGGGAGATCCCCCAAAAAAATAGAAAGCCCCCAAACAATTTAAAGGCGGTTAGACAAGAAGAAATATGACACAGACAGAAAAAAGTTGGCAAAAGTTGGGGCCCCCAAATACCCCTAGAAAGGTTTTGGGAAAGGGGACTTATGCAAACCCAAAAAACCGAAAAGACCCCCTTATAATTTCAAAAACACCGAGATCACACACCTACCCCCAAAATTGTTTCCCGGGTAAAAAAACAAAAAGGCACTGAAAAAATTGGAAAAAAGCAAAATGTCAAACAAGTGGGAAAAAAAAGAGGGGGAAAAGCCCCCGGGGGGACCCGAAGGCCCCACAGAAGTGAAGGAAAAAGCAAAACAAGCCCCCCAAAAAAAAAAAGAAAAATGTTTTCTGTTAGAGGGATGGGGGAAAACGCAGGTCAAAGGGAAAGGAACAAGGTTGAGACCAAAAAAATGATCAGGGGAACCCTGTTGGGAAGGGCTCCCCTTTTAAAGACCCTCAGTAACCCGTTCCCCCCACAATCTTCATGGCATCCCTACCCCCTTTTAACCCCCAGAGGGGCCCTTCCAGAACTCATTTAATCCTTTAAAAGGGTTTACGTTAGGTCCCCAAATTTTTGGCGAGAAACATTTTTTAATTTTGGTTTAGACATTACCCCCAAAAATTTTAAAAAAACAAAAAACGATGCAGTTAAATTTAGAATTTTTTCTTTCTTTAGGGGGGCCATTAAAAGGATAGGGGGGTTTTTTGGTTCAGTCCTTAAAATGTGCCCCCTTTTTTTAAGGGACCAAAGTAATTGGAAAAAACCAAGGGGATTCTGGAAGGTGGGGCAATCCCCTTTTTTTGTATTTCAAAAGAAGAAAGGGCCGAGTTGATTGGGTGGGGGTTTTCATTTGGAAATTTTTCTGTGAGGAAAATTTCGGCGGGCTTCCATGGGTGAAAAAACCCTCCTTAATGCAAGAAAAGAAAAAAAACCCTCCAAAAAATTTACAACATTAGAATGGAAAATCTACAATTTTTGGACTCCTGGAAAAAAAAAAAGGGGGGAAATCACAATCCAAAAGACCCCGGGGCCCCGGAAAAACAACTTTTGGGGGGTCGCCTATTTCTTTTGGGAAAAAGAACCCGTTACAACATCAATGAAAACCCGAACCCTTAGTAAAAAGGGTATCTGTTCAAAAACGAAAGAGAGACTTGAAAGTAAATCAAAGGGTTTTAATTAGATGCAAAATTTACAATTAAAATAGAAAGG